>PVIJ01003427.1:0-135543 GCA_004024925.1 Scalopus aquaticus
GTGGGGACGTGACATTGGCCAACCAGAAGAAAAGTATCACTTCTCAAGTGAAGAAGGCTTATCATCTTGACTTGGGATGCAAGGTTGGTGACCAAGACAAGCCTTGGGCCCTGCATATTTTCTGTGCTACATGCACAACACAGCTTTCACAGTGGTTAAATGGCAAAAGACCGTCAATGCCGTTTGCAGTCCCCATGGTGTGGAAAGAGCCAAGCAACCACATAAAAGACTGTTACTTCTGCTTGGTTCCTCTTCTTTCTGGAGGAATAATGAAGCAAAATAAATCGAGAAAATTCTACCCAAACATTCCGTCTGCATTGAGACCAATTCCACATGGTGAGGGCCTTCCTATTCCAGAACCTCCAGCCAGAATATTCTCTTGATTCATCTGATGAGGACAAGGGTGAGCCGACCTGTTCTTTTCCTGTTCCATTAGCGTGCAGGGGTCCAGATTTTCACTATGGTGCATCATCAACCCCACACATACTAACACAGGAAGAACTAAATGACCTGGTTCTTGATTTGGACTTACCCAAGAACAAGGCAGAATTGCTAGGATCAAGACTCCAACAGTGGAATCTTCTAGAAGAAGATGTCACAATTACTTTATATAGAAAGCGCCACCAGCAGTTGGAGCCTTTCTTCAGAAAGGAAAGTCTTCTGATATTGTGTTCCGATATTGAGGGCCTCATGAATGCCTTAGATATCACTCATGATCTACAAGAATGGAGACTATTTCTAGGCTCTTTGAAACTGAGCCTTAAGCCTGTGCTTTTGCACAGTGGCCCACTACAATGCTGGCTGACTACTGCTGGACACTCCCGAGAGATGCTTCTGAATAGTTGTACAAGAGACAAGTGAAGAAATCTAAGAAGTAATCTATGACTTGATTTTTTACAGATATTAACCGTAGGCCTATTACTGTTGGCATGCATTTTGTGATGTAAACATTCATTTATTGCAGATTACAAAAAAAAAAAAAACCTAGAGCCAAAATTAGAATTTGTCATATTCGTGTTGAGCACATACAAATTGATAGGAAGTGACTAATTTTATTTCAGTAACAAACTTTTGTAAAAATTTGTTGACCAGTGCTATCAAATCATTATATTGTATAGCTGAAGCTGATAGAATGGTAGGTGTTAATAATGCCTCAGTTAGAAAAAAATTATTTAGAGTTTTTTTGAAAAGTAGACCTTCTTTAATTGTAATGAGCCATTCAGTTTATTTTTGGAGTGAATTCAGATGTTTCCTTGTTGCTAAGAATATAAAAAGAATTTGTAAATGAACTTATCTCTTGTGTTTTTGTTTTAGATTTTGAAGATGATGATCTCTACGGCCAGTCTGTAGAGGATGATTATTGTATTTCGCCATCAACAGGTGAATTTTAAAAAATAATTTGCTTTCAGTCATTTGGGTATTTACAACTGTTAAATATGGGGCCTCCCTGGTGGTGCAGTGGTTAAGCGCTGTGCTGTGCAGCTGTCGGCAGCGGCGATGCGAGTTTGATGCCTGGCCAGGGAGATACCCATATGGCGTGGCAGACCTTTCCTGCCTTGCCCGCTGCTCCCCTCAGCAGTGTATTTCCGTGGATCTGCCTGTTCTGCTTCCCACTCTGTCTCTGGTGAACACACTCGCCGCCCCACGTCTCTGGCCTGCACCCCAGCTTGTATGCATAAATAAATCTTTAAAAAAAAAATAAAAAGCAAGAGCCTAAACTGCACTTTAAAAATAAAAAAAGTTAAGTATTACTGTTTTTCTGATGTTCTTAAGAATTTAGGTAACATTTAAAAAGATAATTATATGTTAGATTTTAAAAGGTGTATGAAATTTTTTTTTTCCTGAATAGAATCAAGTTTTCATTCATACAGCTTTAATCAGTTTGAAGAAAACTCTGATATTTTCAATATAAAACTAGTTAATTTGAATTGTATAAAAATGGTAATTGAATTACTGAAATCCTAAAACTTAGGAAGACAAACAGCAGTTAATCTCATATCCTCAGGAATTTCTTGAATATTGGCAACATTACGGTATTATTCATCACTTTTCAAGTCCAGTATAATAAATTCATAAAACTCTTTTTCCCTATGTTTAAAGGTTTTATGTCATTAACATTTCTATCAAAGTTTGCTGTATTTGTTACAGCCTGTAGGCTACTGAACTGTCCTGCAAATCCATGCTAGCTTTAAGTTCACTTTTAATCTCTGAAGACCAAATTTTTCCCTTCTGATTTTTAAAATTCCTTTTTTTTTTTAGGATTTATTTATTTTTGCATACAAGCTGGGGTGCAGGCCCGAGGTGTGGGGCAGTGAGAGTGTTCACCAGAGACAGAGTGGGGAGCAGAATAGGCAATAACACTGCTGAGTTATGTGGTCTGAGTTATGTGAGTCTGCCTCGCCATGTGGGAATCTCCCCAGCCAGCATCGAACACTCGCTGAACTCGTGTGCCAACGGCTCCACGGTGCTGTGCTTAACCGGTTGCACCACCTGGGCGGCCCATATTCCTTTTTCTTTATAAGGCACAGTTGCTGTTGAAGTTGACTTTAACACCTCCACTCTTCCTCTCATCTTTTTCTGGTTACTTGTTACTCTGAAATGCATCTGTTTCTTTGTATTTTCCTCATTTAGCCTTATCAATCATTGCCTTTCCTCTATCCCATTAACCTTACATTTTTCCCAGTCAGGATTCTTTTAGGAAATAAGAAATTGTACCACTTATTTTGCCAGAGACAATTTAATATGAAAAGTTGCTAGCTAGTTGTTAGAGAACAAAACATGCAGAAAGGTTTACCAGATTAACAAGGAGCTAGTGACTTCAGGAAGCATTTATTGTGCCTCGAAAGGGAACAGATGGACAGGGTTGAATGCAACCCTGAAGCTATAGAGGGCCTCCTTGACTCTGGGACTTAGATCTTTGACAAGAGACTTCTGCTTTGCTCTTTTTGCCTTGGAAGTTTTGAGGAGGGACTGTGGAGCTGGGTATTGGTATCTGAGTGACCCCGTGAAGCTGAATTTAGTCTTTTAAAGAGGGAATTTTGACTGGTAGACTGCTCGTAGCGTCTGGGAGATGTGGTTGGTGGGCATGTAAAGCTGATGTTGGGACTTTCAGCAAAACTGCGAACCGTTCTTGCTGTTCGTGGGGCAAACTGCTTCTGGAGTGACACTGACTGGACAGGGAGCAAAAAGGCAAGGAGCATGTGCCTTGTACCCCTGGCCTTTTACAACTCCCTGTTGGCTGATCCTGAAAGGGAACCAACTAGCAGAGATACCTTATATTTTTTGGGGGGAGAGACACAAACCTTAGCATCATAAAACAGTAAAGGAGGGAGGGTTAGAAACTGAAAGATGAGTTAATCAGCATTCCTTTAAAACTCCTTATTTAAGGGTTCAAAAAGCCACATTTTGTAGGGATTATAGGAAAAGAACCATCACTTTTTCGAAGGGAAATCCCAGCACTTGTTGCTGTTGACAGTGTGTTACAAAACCTATGGGTTAATCCCTTTGAACTTCTGTAATTTATCCTCATAGTTGATTGGGCGATGAAGTGATGTCTGCTAGCACGAACTTCATCACTTATGCTAGGCACAATAAAGGGGATGGGATGTTCACGAAACAGGAGATGGACGTGTGAAAATTAGAGTTTTTGAAAAATTTCTTCTACACAGTAGACCCTGGGTTGAAGGTGGCACCCATGGGTGGTTATAGATAGATTGATTAGGTGACTGTTACTGTAATCCAGACATGAGGATACTTGAGGACATCACTTGAGAATTTGTCAGAAATGTCATTTTGGTTCCTAGATGAGTCAGAAACTCTTGAGGGTGAGGCATAGCTGCTACTGTAACAATCTTCAGGGTATGCTGATGCTTGCTTGGAGAACCATTTATTTAGCAAATGTTTAGGAGTATTAGATTTGGAATAGATTCAAGAGACAATTACAGGAGTTGAGTCTGTAGGGTGTGGAAGTTGGTTGAGTATGGTTTGCACCTGAGTGGAGCTCTTCAAAGAAAGAGAGACTATACTGAAGGACATCAAATTGTAGATTAACACATTCATTTATCTAAGCTTATCTGGATAAGTCATGCTTAATGTTGAGTAACGAGTTAACAACGCATTGGTCTAGGTGTGTTTCTGAGATGTGCGTTATGGCCTAGTCTCTCATCCTGAGAGGTGAGAGCTCATCCTCGTCTCTCACAGCTCTTCATGTCTGGTTCATGTTCAGGACATTCCAACCTTTGAGATTTACTTTTGTACGTACCAAGAATTGACTAACATTACTAAAGCAGGAGATAGAAGAATAGTTTTGAGTTTGACAAACTAGTATTTTTTAACAAAAGCCTGTGTTTTTGGATTAAGTTTTTCAAAATGCATATAAAGTAGCAGTAATATCAGATCAGAAACTTACTTTTTCTCTTTAGCAGTATATTTTCCCAGCAGTTCCAACAAAAAAATAAAATTTTAGAAGGAAAATTTCTCTTCTTAAAGTAGCAGCTAATGTCATTGAAGAGAAGATAATATTCATGGACTAATGAATTCTGGTATTTGGGTGACAGTATTAGTGAATGGGAATTTTTTTTTTAAACTTCATCAACACATGCATTTCTTTGAACTCTGCTAAGCACATTTTTTTCTGGTGAAAAGATGGTTTCCAAATGTTACAGCTTTTTTTTTTTTTTCCTTTAGAAAGATTGACTTTGACACTATTTGAACATGTATCTGGGAACTGGGTATGCCTCTTTATAAAACTGTATTTGAGCATTTATGAATCTTGTTTCAACTAATGTAATTAAAAGTTAAGAGATAAACTGAGGCATATTAAAAATCTTAAATTTGCTTGAACAAACATCAATTTGTATCAGGCAGGTGCAGCTAAACTGGAGGTAGGAGCAGGCCACCCACAGGTGCTCCAGGTATAAGGTTGTTGGAGAGAAGACATGGGGGCAAAGAAGGAAATAATTTGATTGGCTGTGGCTGAAGCAGTTATAGTTTATGGGAAAGCCTAAGTGGCTTTTTTTGTGATGGGTTGTTCTTAATCCTGAGATATTTACAGGAATTGACTCGGACTTAGTTTTCCTTTTGCTATCAAGACATTAGAGCCACCTCGGTCTAATGGATACCTTGTTTGATTAACAATAGTTATCCTCATTCAGTCTACCCAGCTCAAAACCTTTATTGAACATCAGTTAATGTGTGAGGAAAAGCCCTCTTCTAATAAGTTTATAAGTTAGTTTATTATAAGCAGCTTGTTAAAAGTCATATTCTGCTTTTTTTGGGTTGGAGTTGCTATTTTCCAGTAAATCATCAAAATGACCAACACAGAGAAAAGAGAGGCAACCGCTGTCAGTTCTCTAGGCCTTTTAGAATACATGGAATTGTTCCTTTGGCCACAGACATATGAATCTACAAGAAAGGTGATATTAAGACAGTGGGGCATGGACATGGTTTAAAAAGAATACCCCACAAATTTCACATAGTAAAGCTGGAAGAGTCTATAAAGTTACCAGCATGCAGTTGATATTGTTATAAAGACAAGTAAAGGGCATGATTCTTGCCAAGAGAACTAATGTTTGTATTGAGCATATTAAGCATCCCAAGATCCGAGATAGCTTCCTGGGCTATAAAAGGTAAAAAATAAAATTTCTGTTCGAACAACATGCTACAGCAGTATGGTGGGTAAAGAAATAGTTGTGACTGAAAGAGTCTGGGAGGCTTCTGGAAGGTGGTGGGTCTGGGGCTTGCATATTTAGGAGTAAGGTCACATCTTAGTAGAGACAATAGTAATTAAGCGGTGGCCTCTGAGGACATTTATTTGGAAAGACACAACCTGTAGTTGTAGAATGAAAGAGGGCTGGTAAAGGAAATGGGAGCCAAATTGTGGAAGACAGTTTTAATTATAGATGTGTGTTTCATCTTATTGAACGTTTTTGAGAAAGGTGGCACTCTTTTAGGACAGTAAGGGATGATGGTATATATAGGTGCAGCAAATAAAAGGGGAGACCTGTAGGTCAGTGTTTTCTGACCTTTCCTGCATGATACCTATCATCTGGGAGTAATTTTAAAAATAGATTCCTTGCCCCATCCCAGCACCACTGTATAAGAATCTCCAGGGAAGGAAGCCTAGATATCAGTACCTCAGAATTTTTTATTTTGAGTCTTTTAGGAAATAGTTTTAGGCAGTTTCTGGAATCAGTTTCTGAATTCTTCACACTTTTATGTTTGCTAAAATGCCTTAAATTTTAAAAAGTTAATGTAAGGTGTCCTCAGAAAACATTTCTATTAAATTTATGATTCAGATTTTTAGAAAAGGAAAACATTTTATATTTATTCTCTTCTCTCCATTAGTAGTTTTTTTCTCTCTTTCAGTTGTATTTATTGCCTTTGCGCGCCATTCCAGAGATTTGGACCCACTTCCACACACATACACATCCTCTCCCCTGCTATTTTCTGGTGGGTTTTCATTCTCTCCTTCCCTCTTGGCTTCCTGGCAAATCTGGCAATAGTGTAGGTTTCTGAGTTGGATTTGGATTTTGTGTGGAGGATGGGTAGGTAGGGGAGAAGCATAGTGAGGAAAGGGTAGGAAGCTGCCACCCACCCTCCTGTCCCACCCTCCCCCAGCCCCCACCAAAAAAAGTATATCCTAAGAGGTAGAATAGAAGAGCCTGAACTTTAACTTCCTTTTTCCCTTTAAGTATTTCCTGTGAAAATTGTTGAGGGTAGTATCTGATTTCTTGCCTCACTAAATTTTTGATATATCATAGTTCAGAGCCGTGAGAGGAAGTTGGGAGAGCATTATTTGCTACTTTTAGGTTAATCTAGTACAGTTTATCACAGGCAGGAAAGTAATTTGTAAATCACTAGACACAAAGGCCCAGTTTACATTTTTTGGTACTACCACTTAAGTGCAAGAAGATCCACAGAATGTATGACATTATTTTACATACCACTTTTTTAAAGAGGATGTTATTTTAAGTATTATATAATGCTCAAAAATTCCTGATGCCAAGATTTTGAGGTGGAAAAACGCAGTTGTTAAGAGATTTGATGAAATAGAATTTCTTTTCTGCTATTTAGTCATGCTAACTTCATATTAGTAGTGTTCTGTTCTCTGCACTGAGGAGGAAAGATAGGAGTATATGTTCACAAGAACCTTGTGGTCTTCAAAATTGTTTACTAAAGTAACAACTGGGGAAAAAATAAGATGGTGGGTCTCTCAACCTGTAGAGTACTAACAGAAATGGTAATCATCTTAATAAAAATGTTTGCACGTGAAGATGCATTGACTTCCTAATAAAGAAATATTGTAAACATAGATCTTTACATTTTTGGAAAAGGTGAAAGCTTAAAGAGCTGTAAAGAAGTATTGACACTGAAGAGTAATGTTGCAAAGGCAAACTGCTCACAGATCTTGGAGAGCCAAGAAATAAGCCCTCCCAGCAAGGAACACAAGGCCAGACTGAGCCAACAGGAAGAATGTGGGACTGTCTAGGATTATGATATCCTTAAAATTACAGTATCACATTGTGTGGTTGGTGTTATTGGACTGTGTACCTGCTACTATTATACAATGATGCAAAAATATCCAAGTGTTGGGGAGAAATATCCCATAAACCAAAGCAACTTGGATGTTGTACACTCATTACTTACCAGTTGTTATGTGCTAATTTAAGTTAAGAAAACTTTCATTGTAGCAAAATAGATTGAATTCGTTCACCTATTATTTCTCTAACTTCTATTTACCTTTTCCAAAAGATCTTCGACTTCTTCGTTTTTTTCTGTGTGCTTACTTTCTTTATTATAACTTTTAATTCTCGGTGATTATTTTAGTCTCCATGCTTTGGAGCTTTTGTATCTATGCTACTTGTTTGGCTTTTAGTATATCAATATGTTGCTACATTTTTCTTTGTCTTCTTTGCTAATCTCTAAGGCCATCATTTATTGGCACACGAATACATAGCACTTGTGTCTGTTACAGGTATGTCATAGCGTTACTATCTATATATGTGTTATCTATAAATATTGAATATATTTAGTTTCCCTTTCATATAGTGCCTTTCTGAAAACAGGTACAAGAGTCAAATGTGGAAGTGCTAAGCAATAATCTTAAACTTTACATCCTCTTCCAGAAAGCTAAGTGACATAAAGTCTCTCATAACACCGAGCCTTTAGAATACTTTGTTGATATTATTATTCTTATTCTCTTTTACTCCTTAACAATTGAACAAAGTCTCCAGGAATTGAGTTCATTGGTCTTCTACTTGAGGTGGGAGAGTCAACACTTAGATACATGATGTTTTCTCCTTTGGTCACTTGTATTTTGTCTATAATACTCAGGCATTTATTGGCACTTTGATATTTTGTCATACTTCCTTTTAATGAAATATATACAGCTATATATCAAATGATGTCACTGCCAGTACTGCACAGTAGCACAGACTTAGTGTCTGAAAGTCCAAGTTAGGTGTATCACACTAATATACAATGTTAATATAGAATTGAAAATAAGAGGTATTCAAAAGTTGAGAGCTGTATTTTTGGTCAACACTTGAGTTCAGGTAAAATTAGCAATTATTAGAAAGTGAAATTAAACCTAGTATATTTTTAATATTTTCATAATTATGCAAATAAGCAAGTTGAATAAGAGATTTGAAATATTCTCAAGAAGAGAAAATTTCAGGGAAGATGGATTAGGCAGGGATGAGCTAGCCCTTTGCACTCGAGGCCTTTTTCGCACGGGCGAACCAACAACTCGAGACGATTTCAGCTTTATTAGGGAAGTGTTTTACAGGTACTTCGAAATCATTTTATACTCAAACGTATACAAATAATAAAATTTCACCAATTTATTTATTTTTACATTGAATACAACAAAATCTGTTAAATATTACACTCTGTAATTAGTTTTTGTGTGATATTTAGTATAACAGTCCCCAAGATGCAGCCTCGGTTTGTCAGGACACGTCTGATACCTCTGATTTCATCACTATCTTCCCCAATGGATTCTTTCGTTTTGTGGCGTACTGCATCGTGGATCTATGTAACTTGCTCGTTCAAAGTCGAAAAATCGAATTCGTCTGAACTTGAGCTGATTTGATCTTCATCCATTTTTTATACGGCTCAAAAACTTTTAAACTGCTATTCTCACTGTCAAGACTGCTTAGGCGAATGCTAAACTGAGCTAAGCTAAGAATTGGCTAAGGACGCAGGCTGAGCCTGGTCCTTGAAAGTAATTGCGGTAAGAATATCTTATCACACATCGGAAATAAACATACTGAGTTCCAAACCACTGGGGCGCCATATCGGTGCCACTTGAGTGGACGCATTAAACCGCCTGGGCACCGTAGCAGCGCCACTCAAGTGCAAAGGACTAGTATGGAATGTGGAAAACTGGAGAAACCAGGCTTGGTGAAAAATTCTGGACATAATGAATAGTAAGGATATTTGATCAGAATTTTGGGTCTGATAACAATGGTCAACAAATTTTTACAAAAGTCATGTTACTGAAATAAAATTTGTCATTTCCTATCAATTTGTATGTGCTCAACACGAATATGACAGTCAAATTCTAATTTTGGCTCTAGTTTTTTTGTGTGTGTAATCTGCAATAAATGGATGTTTACATCACGAAATGCATGCCAATCAATAGTAATAGGCCTACAGTTTATACCTGTAAAAAATCAAGTCATAGACTACTTCTTAGATTTCTTTGCTTGTCTCTTATACAGTTGTTCAGGAGCATCTCTGGGGAGTGTCCAGCAGTAGTCAGCCAGCATTGTAGTGGACCATTTTCCCTGATATCTGTGTTCCATTGATGCGATGTCTTGATGAAAACATTCGCCATGTTCATCATTAACTATACCACAGTTTTCAGGGAAGAAATCCAGATGGGAATGAAGGAAGTAGATCTTTAGAGACATATTGCAGCCAAGTTTCTGATACTGCATCAGCATATCTTCTACTAGTTCCCTGTAGTTTTCTGCCCTAACATTCCCAAGAAGGTTTGTAGACACTAGGCGAAAAGCATTCCATGCTTGTTTCTCATCACCCTGCAGCACGTTGTTGAACCGGTCATCTTTGAAGAGCTCTCGAATCCGAGGACTCACAAAAACTCCCTCTTTACTCTTTGCTTCGCTGAGCCGAGGAAATTTTTCATGCAGGTATCGGAAAGCTGGCGAGGTCTGGTCCATGGCTTTCACGGAATTCTTCATCAGACCTAGTTTGATGTGAAGGGGTGGTGGCAGGATTTTATGAGCCTCGACCAGAGCTGGGTGCTGGATATTCTTCTCTCCAACTGCTACATTTTGTCTGCGAGTCCATTCCTTCCGCAAGTAGTGCAGTTCACTTGCTCGTCTATCCCACTCACATAAGAAACACATGTATTTTGTATATCCCCGCTGCATATCCCCATTAAAAGGGCAACTAGCTTCAAATCACCACAGACGTGCCAGCTGTACTTATTATACTCAATGGAATTCAGTAGCTGCTTTAAGTCATCATATGTCTCTTTCATATGGACAGGATGCGCTACTGGAATAGATGGAAGATGGTTTCCATTGTGCAAAAGCAGCCTTAAGACTCAAGTTCAAAGTGTCTAGAAATAGTCTCCATTCTTGTGGGTCATGAGTGATTTCTAAGGCATTCATGAGACCCTCAATATCTATCAGAACAGAATACCAGAGTACTTTCCTTTCTGAAGAAAGGCTCCAACTGCTGGTGGCGCTTTTGATATAAAGTAATTGTGACATCATCTTCTAGGAGATTCCACTGTTGGAGTCTTGATCCTAGCAATTCTGCCTTGTTCTTGGATAAGTCTAAATCACCATCCAGATCATTTAGTTCTTCCTGTGTTAGTCTGTGTGGGGTTGATGATGCACCACAGTAAAAAAATCTGGATCCCTGCATGCTGATGAAACAGAAGAACAGGTTGGCTCACCCTTGTCCTCATCAGATGAATCAAGAGAATATTCTGCTGGAGGTTCTGGAATAGGAAGGCCCTCATCATGTGGAATTGGTCTCAATGCAGACGGAATGTTTGGGTAGACTATTCTCACCTTCTTTTCCTTTGCTATTCTGCCAGAAAGAGGAGGAACCAAGCAGAAGTAACAGTCTTTTGTGTGGTTGCTTGGCTCTTTCCACACCATGGGGACTGCAAACGGCATTGATGTCTTTTGCCTTTTAACCACTGTGAAAGCTGTGTTGTACATGCAGCATAACATATATGCGGGGCGCAATGCTTGTCTTGGTCACCAACCTTGCATCCCAAGTCAAGATGATAAGCCTTCGTCACTTGAGAAGTGATACTTTTCTTCTGGTTGGCCATTGTCACTTCCCACAAATAGAGCAGAAATTGTCCACGCTATTAACACACTTTCGAGTCATGACTGTTGTATATTGTGCCTAAATGGATAAAATAGTAACGGTTCTATGGAACAGTAGCTTAAACTTTCTCGTGCAAAGTCTGGAATATTTTCAATGTTCTACCTTTCTGACAGGGCTTTCTATAGTGCACTGCTGATGTCAGCTTACTTCAGCAACTGCCTGGCAGTAGTATTGCATTGCATCATAAAATGATGCTATTAACTCTGGATGATGTGTGCATGATGGTATTATGCAATGTGATACAATATTACATCATTCTCGGCTGATTTAGGATGTTGCAGTCCTACTGGATACATTTACATGGTGAAAAGTATAAAAAGAATTATATGAAATATCTTCAAAATGAGAGCTAATAAAAAATTTTCAGGGTTATATTCATGTTCAGCATACCGAGATACTATAGATTAGGATCTTTTTAAGTCAGTAACTATCTCACTATTGACCAGTGTAATATTAATTTGTGTTAGTCTGCTTTTGCTTGTATGATTAAAGAAGGTGGGTAAATGACTATAGGTTAGAATCTAATTTTTACATAAATGGGAAATGACTTTGCTGCTGTGTTCTTCATTTTATATTCTAGCTGCTCAGTTTATTTACTCACGACGTGATGAACCTTCAGAAGAATATGATTATGAAGATCGGAAGGCCGCCTCCAATTCCGTTTTGAGCCATCAGCTAAGTGGAATCGATCAAGGTATAGTAAAAAGTCATCTGTGTTTCTTTTCTGAAAATGATTTGTAATATCAGTAATTAATTGAATTGATCAGTTTTTATTTGTTTATGATAGTGATTATGGGTAGTGATAGTATAGGTGCATTTTTTATCTTCAGGGAAAATTTATGTTTTATCAGTATATTTTGTGAGAGTTGTATTTAACTGTATTGTTGAAATATTGTGTTACTATTATTTAATAACAGAAATTTTTTATTGAACAGTCTCATTTTCCTCAGGAGAGAAACTTGAGTGATTTATTTTCTCTTAGCAGTAGCTATTGCTTCATTAGTACTATTACAGAAATGCCTTTTCTTACAAAATTTTTGGTTCCAAAGGCTTCCTTTTTTCTTAATTTTTAAGTCCATAGTTAGCACTATACAAGCATCCTGATTGGTTACGTCTTTGTAAGCTATTTTCGAGATAGAATTTGTAAATTGTAAGATATCGGTTCTACAATTGCTTCTTTTCAATTCTCTTGAAGATTCTTAACAAGGTTATTTGTATGTTGGCTTCTTTCGTAAGTAAATTTTAACATGGCATTGTTTTAACATAACCCTTAAGCCATAGATTGATGAATAGAGTAGTAGAACTAAAATGGCCGGGTATAGCTGTAATATTGGTGATGAGCAGTGGCTTTCTTCTATAAATATTTTAAAATTAAAAATTTGTAACGATTGATTGGAAAACAGAAAGAGGAAATGTATGAATCTGAGAACTGACCTTTGCATTAGTAATAAAATATACATCAGCTCATAACTATAATTAAAAATGGAGAGAAAGCGCAATATACAACATTAGAAAGCAGGATGGTAGGCAACAGGGAATTAAAAATTACGAACTACAAGTCTCACAGTTTTCATAAAAGCTTGTAGAGGAGCTGCTTTACTCAGTAATATAACTTTAAAGAAGGCAATGTAATTATCTTTGTAGTGGCCTAGCATGACAGGAAAAAGGTGGAAATCTAGTGCTTTTTCTGTGAACAAGATTGAGGCAATTTGAAATCATGCTTATGTTTGAGGATGAAAATTAGTCATTCCCACCTGTCATGTGTAAATAATTTCTTAATAAGAATCGTGATTGTAGCTAAGCTTTATTAAATGCTTTCTAGGTACTATTTTAAGTGCTTTTCAGTTATCAACATATTTAATCTTCACAAAAACCTAATGAGGTATACTAATTATTGTTTTGGTCATAAACAAAATACAAGTGTCATTTTACAAAGGAGGAAAATGAGACACAGAGGAATAACCTAGTTGAGGGTTGTACCAACTACTAAGTAGCATTAGGATATGGACAAAGACAATCTGACTCCATGTTTCTACTCTTTGTGTATGTGTAAAAAATAGTTGCACTAATTCATTAGAAGAGATTCTTATGCCAGTTACGCTAAGTATTCTGTTCTAGTTTTAATAATTCATGTACTTATTAAATAGGTATTATTTTCCAGGTACAGTTTATTAGCCTAAAATTAATATTAATTCAAGTAAAACAGAATTTTCAAATATTTGAAAAATTTATTTTTGATTAACAAAGGGAATAATGGAAAAAGTATCAAAGGCAGAATATTGTTTGACATGTAACCATATAAATTGCAGTATAAAATATGTTCTGTGAAATGGTTTTAGGAGTAGGGAATAGGAATGGTTTTAGGAGTAGGAGCAGGGAATCTGAAAACCCAAGTTCCATTTTGATAGTTTCCAATTTAGTTGTGCCAAGTTTCAAGCATCTTAGCTTTATGAATTAGAATTTGCCTGTTAGATCTAGGTCATAGTTATTGTGAGGATTGCAAAAGATGTGTATGTCTGTATATGTAGATAGGTATGTATATGTATGTTTTGAAAATTGTGAATTGCTATACAAATATGAATTAATGTATTAATCCATTCAGTGGTTTCTAGATATCAGGTACTGTTTTAGGGTCTAGAGATACAAAACCTTTGCTCAAGTAGAGTCTATACCATTAAGGAATATTATTGGTAATTACTCTTTATAATAATACAGTCATCAGGCAGTAAAAATCCTAAAAGACTTTAGACTTTTGGATATAAATCCTGTTTTTATAATGAATGTTCAGTTTTCTTTTAACTACAGAATTACCTTATTTTTATTACATTTTTATGTTTGGTTATCTTGCATACTTTTAAAGAATTATTAAGGATTATTTTAATTGGTTCGGGAAAACTAAAGTTAGCCTAAAAGAACACCTTAGATAGCAATTTATGAAATTTCAGAGTTATGTTTGGTGTATCACTGGGTTCACTAACAAGTTAGAAATAGTCCCACACCTACCCTTCCCTTTCTGTGCATGTAAAAAATCATCAGTGCTGATATCATTATAACATCATTGAAAATAGGTATTAATGTGTACAACTTTTTTTTTTTAAGATCAGTCAGTATTATTTAGGAGTCATTCATTATGGTGGTATCTTAAATAATGAAATTATTCATTTGACAGGGGAAGATAGGTAAATTGTGGATAATAGCATAATTGTTATAAATAACTTTTACCAAGGAAAATGCAGAATTGAATTCATTGCTATAGTTTCAAATCCCCTTATCAGTTTTGAAGATGGAGGTTTTTTCCATGGCACCATTTAGTAGTTTTAAATTATTGTCGTCTGTTCTAGCTCGTCTTTATTCATGCCTCGATCACATGAGAGAGGTACTTGGAGATGCTGTGCCAGATGACATATTGATTGAAGCGGTTCTGAAGAACAAATTTGATGTGCAGAAGGCTTTATCAGTGGTGTTGGATCAAGATAAATTGCAGAATTTGAAGGTTAAGAGTGAGGGAACAATATCTACAAGAAAGCTAGCAAAAGGTATGCTTTTACTTGTTTTCTTTTAGTTGTCTTATAGATAATGCTTGAAAACAGGCCTGGATTTGCTTGTGTTAAGAAAAGTGGGCCAAAAATTTTGCATTTTATAATAATTGATTATTACCAATTGATCTCCTAGTTTGTGAATTTTTAAGTGGAATACTCCTTTTCCTCTATTAAAGGCTGTATTTTGATTGCGTAGTAAAATCAGATCAAAACAAGACACTTTGATTTTGTTATGTAGCTTAGAGCACTTTTAAGTTACTGTTTTCAAACTCTGTTGGGGTAGGATATGGGAATTAATTGCCACACAGCTGATGTCAAAACATCCCTTTATACTTAATGCATATATAAGTATGATTTAGTTTTATTTAAATATAGGTATCATAATTACACTATTTTTACATTTCATAGACAGATCTTTAATTTTCAGTTTGTAGAATTTGGGATTAAGTTTGGAATAGTAAATGTTTGAAGAGAAATAAGTTACGTTTGTATTATTGGGTATAATATCTGTCCATAGGAGCATGGTGATTTATTGACTGGGTTGATATTTGTTACCTGAGGACTAGATTTTTGCTAACGAAGTTGTGTGCAGTATGTACCATGAAATAAAAGTGTTTTGTTTTTTTTTTTAATTTAAAAGTTAAAAAAAAAATTGGGTGGGGGACACATGTACTTTTAACCGACCAATATGAGAATGAATTAGTAATTTGTCATCTCTGTATGGTTTGTCCCAGATTATGGTAGAAATCACAGGATGTTGTTTGTTTGCCTGTTTTGAGTACATTTGTAATACAAAATCAGATGAACCAAGTTCTTTCATTGCTTTATTTAAGAAACTTTAACTTTGAGACAATCCTGACTATAATTAAAATATGTTAAAACCTCATATAAAATATGTGGAAATTAAAATATGTGAAAAGTGACTAATTTGAAACTTAAATTTGAGTATATCAGCAAACAAAGTCTGATGGTCATTTTAAATGGTTAAAGAAAGGTAAAGACTCCTTTTTTTTGTTTTTTAGAATGTTCATGTTTTATTAAATAATGATCAAGTATCACATTATTCATGTCATAATTAAAAGAAACATTTAGTAATTAAATGCCTCATTTCATGTTTCCTTTTGGTTGCTGTGACTGTCTTCTGCATATGTCAACTTTTTCATCTGAAAATTAACGGCTCTTGTAAGGTAAGGAGTCTTATTATCTTCCTCTGAAGTTTCAGCTAATAATGTTCAAAGCTCTTGTCCTCAATCTGTAAACTGTTTGGATTGCAATAGCAAAACCTTTGATTTTTCTGGCCCAGTAGCAAAATATGGACATCATAATTCCTCAGCTATACCAAATCACTATTTGCTCCATAAAAAAAAGAAACTTGACAGACCTAAAAGTGAAAAGAAATTAGAATCATGTAAGTTAACAGAAGAGTTGTCATTAGCTGACTTAATTGATGATGTTCCAAGAAATTTTTGTAAACGCCAGCCATCGTTTAGATTATCCCCAGATAGTCTGGAAGGTCTTCTTTCCAAGAGTCTAGATGCTGACTTGTTAAGACCTGATGCATCTGAATGTGTTTCCAAAGATGATTCTGCTTTCAAAGAAATACCAGATTTAAAGTCTTTAATGATAAAGAACACAGCTCCTAATAACTCTTTGTTTATTCAGAATAAGTCAGGAACTGATACGCAAAACATTCCAGTACATACCAGCTTAGGAAGTTTAAATAATCCTTTGCGCCTTACTAGCTTCTTGGAAAATATGGCTCTTGATAATATGAATGCTAGTAAAATGACTGAAGTTGGAAGTGTTTCGTCAGTTGAACAGAGTGCCAAGAATTGTATTTTAAAAAATGACAATTTGCAGTTTTCCCAATGTGAAAATCCATCCCTAGCTGAACTGTTTCAGCAACACAAAGAAAACAATCCAAGCCAATGCTTTACTTTATCTGATATTTCTGACCGGTCATCTCCAAGTCTCACAGATCTATGTTTGGGATCCTTTCCCCTGTCACAACTAGCAAATCGGTATAACTCTTCAACTGGAATATCTGAATTAACAGGATCTCTCTCATCTTTGGCATTTCATAAACCTTCTCCTACAAGAGACCTTGAGAATTTGTCACTTTCTGATTTGATTGCAGAGACTATTGATATAGACAACTCTCAGATTAAGAAAGAATCCTTTAAGCTTGGTTTATCTGAAATGAGTTCACCTGGAATAGATTCAAATATTGATCTTAGTGTCCTTATAAAAACCCCAGATTTTAGTCCAAAACCTTTAGTGGACCAATCTGTTGCTCCAGCACCAGGAACTAAAGTTCTAAGTTCAAAGTCAGGGAAAAATTCCAGTTCTGCTAAGGATAATAAGAAAAACAATAAAGGATCTCTCACTAGGAAACCACCTTTTTCTCTCTCTTGGACCAAGGCCCTTGCTGCTAGACCTTCGGCTTTTGCTTCAACACTATGTCTTCGCTACCCGCTGAAAAACTGCCAGCGACGCACCCTTGACCTCTATAAGACTTTTCTTTATAGTAGACAAGTTCAAGACATAAAGGACAAAGAAATAAGTCCTCTCATAGCAATAACACCCTTTGACTTCAAATCAGCATCTCCTGATGACATTGTAAAAGCTAATCAGAAAAAAGCTTTCACTAGAGAATAGTAACAAAAGGAAAACTTGGTAATTGTTGTAGAGCTTTTTATTTTAAATTAATTTAAAGTCTCTATAGATTTACTTTATATTATGGACTTAAGTTGTGACTTTTATATTAAAATTGTCTTCAGTCAGTTGATAATTTTAGTTACATATTTTTGCACTGAATTTTTTAAAATATATTTTAGTGATAACTGACTTTATTTAAGTTGATAGCCTATAATTATATCTGTTTACAGAGCGCAAATGGAAACTTGATACTGTGGAATCAAACCTCAGATATTTTTGTTTGACGCAGTCAACTTTATAAGTTTTTACAATGAGACATTTTCTTTTTAAAAATATTTTTGTGCTTTGTTCTTAAACAAAAATGCCGTTACTTAAGGTTATCGTAGTTTAGTGATGAAAGTTTTTCTTATGATATGTACAAAGTACAGCATAACTAAGGCATAATTGTATTTTAAAATATTAGTGTTATCATCCCCGGCTTCATTATTTTTCCGTAGGTGAATACTAACATTTTTCTACTAGAGACTCTTAAAATCAGCAGTTTTTGTGAATACTTTGGAATTTGTCGCAGTACATTTTGATGACTAGGAAATGAAAATCCTTTAAGGGACCATGTAAATATTAAGGTTGGGTTACTACATGAATTATTTTTATACATTTTCAAAACATTTGTCCTAAATGCACACTTTAAAATAAAGTGTTTTCAAGTATGTTTGCATGTTTTTTGAATAGACAATTTTATCAGATCTCTTTACTCTTATTATAGTAATGTAATGTGGATTTTCCTCTTTGCTGCTCACAGCTATGTGTGCTGCTGTGACAAAAGTTTCAGCCATAGCAGACTGAATTAAGAGTTCATCTAATAAGTAGAACAAGTAGATAATTAATCTCTTAAAGCAGTGGTCCTCAACTGTCAATCAGAATCACTGGGACAATTTTTTCCAAAGCATAGATACTTCACTCCAGATGTGGTGTGACTTAGTATCTGAGGAATGGCATTTGGGAATGAGTATTTTCAAAGTATGATTCTGATCTGTTACTTGGACTTGAGAACCATTGCTTTAGAGAAAGAAATGAGTGGAATGAAAGAAACTACTAATACTAACAATATCTGACCAACTTGATTTATAATTCATATTTTCTAATAAGGAATAACATGGAAAATTGCTAATTAAGAATAATTTTTCTTTGCATAAACAGATACAATTTTTAGTATTTTTTGCCAGAAAATAGTTTCTATAATGTTATTTCTTAATGAAAATAAAATAGCTAGCCTTTCCCAGTAAATATTTTTCTCTGGCAGTTACTTCATTGTGCCTTTGATAAGGTATTTTGATATTTCTTGTTTCTGTTTATATTTTCAATTTTTATGTGCATAATATTTTTTATAGCCAATGTTTTGATGGGAAAACTTAAGCCAGCATTATGTCTTCATTGTTCTTGACCAAACATTTTCTTGTAATGCCTTTAATTACATACTTCGGTGCAATTAAATTCTGTGCATTCATACTGATGCTTAGGAGATCATGGAAATCACAAGATATATTTTATTATCCATTTTAAAGTTTGAATTAACCCATCTGCTGATTTTGCTTTTCTAATTTTGAACTTTGATCAAACATTTTAGTAATTTTGAGCTATTAATATATGACTCATCAACTCAGCTTATATATTATAGGCAGTCTCCATCTTAGAAGTGAATTGTATTCTGAGAGTTTACTTGGAACTGATGATAATTCTTTATATCAGCAGATAATTCCAGAGTGAACAAATAGTCCACTTTGCACACGAATCTACAATTTTTTAATCTGTATTGAAGTTGAACAGCAGTACTATTACTTTACCTTCTTTTGTAACAAACTAATTTCCAAGTGGAAATACAACCTTTTAAAAAGCCATATTTTAGTTCTTGTAGGGTAAACAATCTCCCTTTGTTGGATGATTAAGATTATAATTACTGTTGGAGAGATTATTTCTTTGGGAGAAAAATTCTCTATTAGAGGGTGACAGTGAAGGCACCGATTTTTAAATTGTCTGCCTCTTTCACTTGTCACAGCTACTGGTCTGTCAGGCTTGTACATGATATGCACTTGCTATGTTGACTAAGGAAGTGTCATAGTCTCTGACATTCAGAGGTTGCAACCAAGAAGATATCCCTGCCCTTTTCATCCTTTGCCATTGGCCGTTAGTAAGAAAGACAAGTGCCTGCTTATTTCTGGCTTTACTCCTAGTGACAGATATTGTCACACTTGGTGCATATTAACTGACCACTGGTAGCACAAGGGTGTTAAGTATTTTGGTTTGTTTCCCAGTGCAAATAGCAATTTTAAGACACCAAAGCTTTTTTAATTTTCATTATGAGCAAATGCATTATTATAATAATCTTTTTAATTGTGTACAGGGTATAAAGGATGTGAAATACAAACAACATTTAAAATTACTGTTTTTTTCTCTTCACCTTTTTTTTTTTTTTTTTTTTTTTTTTTTTTTTTTTTTTTTTTTTTTTTTTTTTTAAGATCTGATGTCCATGGATGTTGTCCTTTTGTGTTCTACAGTGTGGGTAGCTTTTCTGATTATGGCTCTTAACATTAGCTGCTGAGAACCAGGGTTTCACTTCTGTTTCAGCATTTTGCTTCTGTCTGTCTGTCTCTCTCTCCTTTAAACCTTTTTTTGTATTTCCTAGTTACTAAACTTACATTCTTACCTATTTTCCTATCTTTTGCTTTGGATTCTTTCTTGAGCTTTATTTCACCCTTTAAATAAGTACTAGTGGTAGTCCTATTACATAATAATTTTAGTGTTCAGTGGGAGGTCATGCAACTAATTGTTACACCAAGGATAAAAACTGGGACAGTGTTTTCCTTTGTATGTAAAGGAGACACTGTTATGATAAACACAGTTAAAAAAATTGTTTACCTTTTAAATTGACCTTGGAATCTGTATGTAGACCATTGCAAATAAATGAATACGCAATTGTGTATTGAGGAAGACTATCTCACCAAGTTTTCTGTTCACGTAGTTTATATTTGATTATAAAATTAGTTTGTAGTGGCTTAAAATTGTTTTCTATTAAATAATAGACTGTATATGAACAAAAATAGATTGGCTAGACACGGAAACTACGAATTTCATTACTAGTTTTCTTTTATCTGTATCCATATAATTATATAAGACTCAGTTTATGGAGTTGTATGTTGTTAAGTTTACTTTGTAGGGTATAAAAGACTTGCCACATTTTGAGTATATCTGTATAGTTTTGTGAAAGTTGCAGTGAAATAAATTTTAGTTCTGAGGTTTTCTTAATTGTGAAATCATATGCAGTTTATCCATTACGATATTTTATAAGCTTGATATTTCAGAATGGTGTTTTGATAATTTATGTTGAAGCCACTGCTTTATGTTTCTGTAAACAAAATAAACAAGCTGCTGGTTGTAAATAGTTCCCTCTTAGATAATTGTTACCTACAATTCATGCTCTCCAGAACATACATTTTTAATTTTTTCTACTTTTTTAGTGCTAACATAGAAATACTATTAAAATATAGGTGAAAGTATAGATTATGGTGACTAATGGTGATACAATTGCAAAAATGGCAGTGGAAGGTAAAAGAATTGATAGTGTGTACATTTCTGATGTTGACATGCCTGATATACATTGTAAGACTTAAAGGAAAACATTTTAGTTGCAGGAGATAAAGCAAGATGAACCAAAGACAATATTCTTATCTTCAAAGGGGAGGGGAGTATGGATACTTAAATATGATTTATATTAGTATTGTTTCTAATATTTATATTATTTATACATACTTACATATATTAGTGTAGTATGCATAACATCACTCTCTCCAAAGCTCACATCTTTGCCTTCCTGACTCAAAACGGACACCTCCTCTTCTCATTATTTATTAGTGGAATCACATTTAGGTTCATTAACCAGAAACCTGGCTAGCATCATCCTTGGTTTCTCGTCCTCATTTAATTCTTACGCTAATTACCAGTTCTGTTATTTCTGGCTTTCAAATAGGTTAATATATGCATGTATATTACTGGTTGATTGCCATTATTTGTGGTAGTTAGAGAAATTTCATTTATTAACATGCACTGAATAAATTATGCAAGCACTGACTCACAAATACTGAACCATTGCTCTTACAGACAATGCAGGGCTAGGTTCCTGTGATTCTCTGGTCACATCATTTCTCTCGGTCAGTACATAGTCTTATCTATCTGTTTAAAGACACTCTGTTTAGCATGTATTACTTATATATGTTTTTCTTTCATTAACATTGGACTCACAACCCACAATACTAACTCATGCGGAACGGACCTTATCTAACACATTTTTATTGTAAGGAACATCACAGCTGCTTTGTGCTTAGGAACACTCAACAGTGCTTCAGCACTACTCTTGGGGACCATTATAAACTGCAAAATCACCAACTAATACCACAAGGCAAAAAACATGACACTGAATAGGTGATGAAAATGACACTTGTTTACAATACGGGAGCCAAAACAAGCGCAGAGTATGATGTTGTTGCCCCTCGTGTTCGTGGACTCACGTTTTTTGCTGCTTTGCACTTGTCTTTAAACATTAAATTGGTTGCTTTACTTTTCATTTATTTCCCATTCTACACTACAACCAGAGTAACTTTTCTAGTATATAGTTCTAATTTACTGTTCCTCATTCTGCAAACCTTTTCAGTTGTTTTATAAGACCTTTTATGAACTGGTTTCTGTTTGCATACCTTTCTACCCAAACTCACCCAGCAACATCTACCTGAGTTTCCTGTGCTTATGCGTGCTTGCCCCATGCATCCCTTCTCCTTGTGGCTAATTGCTTTTCGGGTTGTAGATTATTTATCATTTTACTCTCAATTCTGGAGTTGGGAATGCATTATATGCATCCGTAGTTCACTCTATTTCTTTTAGTACCACCCCATGTAAAATTATAATCCCCTCCCCATCCCTTGGGATTTTATGTGTTCACTGCTGTATTCCTCAGCTTTGAATGTCTGGCACTTAAATATAGGGAAGAACTCAAAGTACAAAATGAGTTTACTTCTAATGTAGTCCTACAACTTAACCTAGAGGATGCTATAAACAAATCTAAGCATTATTCCTTTTGTATCATTCTTCTAGAAATTTTACTTGTGTATTATGGGAACATACATAAATATCTAGACAAATGGGAGAATATGATAGCATTTATGTTTTAGTATCACCAAAGTATTTATAGATCTTTCCTTATCAGCATGTAGAAATCAGTCTCATTTGTTTTAAAAGCTGTGTAGAATTTCATAAATATGGTTGCACTCTTACTCAAACAACCCATGTAGATAAATATTTTGTTTTCAGTTGCTAATTCTAATAATCTCAAATTGAATATCCTACATTTCTGAAAATTGAATTTCTAGCCCCGAAAGTGCAGGCTTTGAACTTTTTGATAGATAACTGCCTCATTGTCTTTAAAAGAGGCTTATCTGTTTTCTTCCCACAAGTTTATGAGTGTTTGTGTTCCAAAATCTCATAGATATTGTTATGCTCTTTTCAATATAATGTCAAC
Source organism: Scalopus aquaticus (assembly GCA_004024925.1). Lineage (NCBI taxonomy): Eukaryota > Metazoa > Chordata > Mammalia > Eulipotyphla > Talpidae > Scalopus > Scalopus aquaticus. The sequence goes on from PVIJ01003427.1 coordinate 23,143, forward strand.
CTGATAATTGGGAAGTCTTATTTTCATTTGTATGTTCTTATGAGTGAAGCTGACTGCTTTGTAATATATTTAAATTTATTTGTATTTCTTTTGCTTGGAACTGTCTATTCTTAATCTTTGTCTATTTTTCTGCTGGTTATCTTTTAATTTTTTAATTTTTTTTAAGGTTTATTTATTTAAGCTGGGGTACAGGCCAGAGGCATGGGGCGGTGAGAGGGTTCACCAGAGACAGGGGGGAGCAGAACAGGCAGATCAGAAATACACTGCTGAGGGGAGCAGCGGGCGGGGCAGGGGAGGTCTGCCACGCCATGTGGGAATCTCCCCAGCTGGGAATCTCCCCAGCCGGGCATCAAACTCGTGTCACTACTCCGTCACCGCTGCTGACAGCTCCACAGCGCAGCGCTTAACCGCTGCGCCACCAGGGAGGCCCTGGTTATCTTTTATTATGACAAATATATTTGTGTATGTGTGTACATCTATACACATACATACATACATATTTACATACCAAAGAAATTAGTCCTCTGTTATATGCATGGAAAATAGTTTTTTTGAGTCCTGTTGGTCATTTTTAGAAGACATATTTTCTTTTTAGAAAACAGATTTTTAATTTTAATGTATTCAAGTGGATCAGTCTTTTTTATGCTCCGCTACAAGTTATGCTCCACTACAAGATAATTTTTAAAAATTCATTTCTTCTAATACATGTGACAGATTTGAATATTTTTACATTTAAATCTTTATCTAGCTGCTACTACTTCTGTCTGTGGTGGGACTCAGTACTGTTCCATTTCTTTGTCTTGCTCTCTGCCAGGACCAAATTTTTAATTGCTGTACCAATTTATGAAAGTATAAGTTTATTACCATTAGCTCTTAATATTTTACCAGCTATCTTGTTTTTTCCCTCCTTTTTCATAATTTTTAAAATTTAATGACTTTAAAAACAACTTATCAAATTACTAGAAACTTGACTTTACCCAGCTTAAAGTTTTATTAGGCTGTTTAATGTTACCAGAAATTTTGTGGGGGGAAAGACACTATCTTCATAGAGTCCCAAAATCTCTATATACTACATTTTTAAATATTAAGCATCATTATTATTTTAATTGATTTTTTTCAAGTATTGAGCTAGACTTGGAATATTAGAACATTCTAGCTGGTCATAGTGGATTATTCTTTTTAGATATTGGATTTTTTTTATAAATTTTTATTTAAGACTATGCCATCTATTCATAAAATTAATTTATAATTACATATTTGTTCTTTATTGGGTTTTGACCTCTCATGATAGTTTTATAGAGATTTAAAGGTTTTTTTATCCTTAACTAATTTAAGGAGTGTTGAAATTTTTTGTTTCAAGATAGAATCTATCTTTCTCAATATCTTGGGTCAGTTTTGAAATTTAATTTTCTTAGAAAACCGCCCATTTTATTTATGTTGAGATTGGTTTAGCATTAGAGCAAACACTATTTTACTACTCTTAGATTCTTACATATACTATGATAAAATGCCCATTCTCATTTTAAATAGTTTTCTCTCTTCTACTTACCCCTCCCCTCTGCCACCTTTTTTCCCCTTTTGATTTATTATCTTGTAATTTATGTTTTCCTCCAAAGCTGACTTCTCGATTGATAATTAGTTCTAATTTTAATTCATTAGTGGGTGAGTTTAGCTCTTTGTTACCTGATCTGTTTTTCATTTTTTATTTTCTGCTTTACAGAGTGGAAAAGCTAATTTAACTTGAACGCTTTTTAAATTTTATATTTAAAGTTAATTTTTTGAAATTTTAAATTCAGAGAAGTACAGAAAATAATAATGGACTCACCACATAACTTTCTCTCTCTCTCTCTCTCTCTCTCTCTCTCTCTCATTCTGTGTATATGTGTATTGTGTAAGAAATAGAAAGAAATGGGGTTCCATCCTTTCCTTGTTTTTCCCTACTGCCTTGACAGTGATAATGCATTGCTTTTGTTCTCTCTTATTTACATTTGTCTCTGTAGTAATTATTGTTCCTGTGAATACTGCATTTGCTGGAACTTAGAAGTTCTTTTAGTTATTGTTATGTTCTGGCTTCTGTTAGACTTACTTTTCTTTTCTGGATAATTGACAATTTTGATTTTAATTTCCTTTTCAAGCCAAGAATCTGATGAAAGAACTTTAAAATTTCCAGGTTGTTGTGGGATATTTTTGTTATGATTACTGACTTTCTTGTACTGTTATTAGAGAATTGCTCTATATACTGTATTTTGAAGTTTATTGAGTTTTTCTTTTGTGGCTGAGGTAGCTTTAAGAATGGTTTTATAGGCAGTTATCAAGAATTGAGTTTTTTTTAAAGAATGCAAACTATGATATATTTCTATTAGTTACTTTTTAGTTTGTTGTTGAGATTAGTATTCTTACTTAGTTTCTATTTCCTTACTGGTTGTAGGTTGAGAGAAATAAGTTTGAAATAGACTCTTGCATTTTTATTGACCTTATTACTTAGAGATTTCACCTTATCCCTTTTGATAAGATACGTGATCTTATTTTAATTTTTTGTTAATATGTGAAGTTTCTATTTGGCTTTTACCTCTTTAATTCAATTTGCTAACATTAGTAGCTTGTTTGCTACTTTCCCTAATTTTTTTGGTCCTTTCTTTTGTTTTCACTGTTTTGGATGATTTTTTGTTTAAGTTCTCCCTCCAGTATTTGTGTATAATTGGATTTGCCAGAAACTCTCTTTCTAAAGGTGGATTTTTCCTCCTATGGGATTGATGGGATAGATATAATACCTTCGCTTACTGGAAAAAATATACTGTGATTGTGTGTATTCGTATAATTGTTTGTTTCAACTTTGCACATACTCTTATATAAATTGGAAATTTTGTAATAGCATACTTTAACATTTAAAAAAAATTAAACATTATATGCAGTGCTGACCTCTCTGTTTGAAAGATGAAGAAATCAATCCTCGTATTTTACCTCCTTTCTATTTCTTATAATTTTTGTTAATATTTTCAGTTTTTAAGTAAGGTATTTACCTTTTATAACTAAACTCCTGATAAAACTGGATTATTAGTTTTAAAGTTATTTAATGCTTCCTAGCTTTCAAAATTGAGTTCATTGAGTTAGACCTTAGACTTATAGCACCATTATTTTATTCTGTACACAAAATTTCCTTTGTCTTAAAACAACCAGTTAATTTAAAATTGATTTCTCATAATAGGTCTCTATTTGCCTTGTTTGACATCTGGTTTGACCTCCTACCTACCTCTCTCTCCAGAATCAGCACATGTGGAATATTTCCCAAGTCCAGTATTCAAAAATGATTCTGTGGCCTGTATTTGTTTAACAAGTTGACAGTACAGTTGTCTTGCATTCCTCTCTGTTTCTTGGAGGGATTTTAGATTGATGTAGACTGCTTTACAATCTACAGTTCATTTCTGTTCCATTATCTATCATTACATATTACTAGCTAGACTCTGCTTCTTCTAATGTGACTTTGTCTCTAGTAAATTTTTTTCTCCATTCCTATTTCTTCTGAGCTCTGCTGGTTTACCTTTCAACTTTCTTCCCTCTTGGTTTTGTCTTTTCTTTTACCCTCTCTTTCTCTCCTTTTCTCTTCTCCCCCCCCTTTTTGTTTCGGGAGAAAATGGGCTACAAAAATCTTTGTCTCTTTTAACTGGATTTTTTTCCCCCCTCAGGTACTTGACTAGATTAAATGCCCCCCTATCAACTATAAAACAATTGATTTGAAAGACTTGGGAATTGTTTATTTCCAAGTATGTGACATGGCAGACTTTGTTGCAAAGGTTTAGATATTTGAGATATGATTCCACTATCTATATCAACGTAACTTTATCACAACATACACTAAAACGATCTAGAAGAAAGTTTCTCACTTAGAGAATTTTTCAATATTTTTGTATTTTTAGAAATTTGGAATGAAGATAACTGTGAAAATTAGCTATTTATCATTGTAACAAATGAAAACTTAAAATCTGAAACAATATTAAATATTAATGTAGCTACTTAATTTACATAAATTTTAGTTCATCGTCTTAGCATATATACTATTAAAAGTCACCAATAGCAAATACAAAAATCCTTAAAATGGTTAACTGTGATTTTATGCACTCATATGAATGGAATACTAAAAGAGCATTTATTTAGGGAGGAAAATCAGGGGACAGTTTTTTTGTTTTTGATAGCATTTTCTTTAAACCTACTAAAGTGGAAAATACTCCCAAAATTGTGAAACTGAGTAGAGACTTATTTTTTTCCTCCATAAAACATCCAGAATAAAATAGATAGTATTTTTGCTTGAAAGGAGAATATCTTCCTATGCATATTAAAAATTTTATAATTTGTCAAACTAGAAGAGAAATTTTTTTGACACAATGGATATTATTGTGTGAAGTGAGATGTAACTTGATTCCTATAGGGCTTTTTCTAACATTGGATTTGAGATTTTTAGAAAAATAGTCTTAAAGAATAGTAAACTTGATCTACAAATCTAAAAAAGGAACCACGTATAAATTTAAATTTAACATTTTATATAGTCTTAAAATTGTTATTTCCATTGCCTCACAAATAAAATTTTGATCTAGAAAATAAAATCTGACTTTACATAATGAGGATATAGTCATTTTCTAGTGTTGTTTTACTAGTTTTGTGTTAAAAGCCTACTAAACTTCATATAGTATATCTGTATATACTATATGATTGCTATACAGTATTATTTATGACTTTACTTAAATATTGTATTTTCTAGTGTTAATGGCAAGTTGTTCTCTAGACAGAGTACAAGAAATTTTATAAAGATAAAGCAGAACTGTAAAGACTTGCAACAGGATTTTTTTTCTTTTTCTGTTTTCATTGTGCTGTGTTTGTCTCTTCCTTAAACATTACCTAAATGACTAAACAAGAGACACAGAGTTGGGGGTAGATGCAGCCTTTTGTTTTTTCTGTCCCTTCTCAGGTGAGATGTGTTAATGATCTCTGAATATAAATCCCTGTAATTAATTTGAAAAGTCTGTATTTCAAAGAAATTATTACTATCAGTTGTATGAACACTTACTACTTTGAGTAATATACTTAAAATACACATTTCATTTTACTTAAATCCTTTTTTATAGTTTAAAAGATATATTTAACTGTAGTTTTTTATGTCCCCCCCCCTTAAATATATTTTTCTTTAAAAAATATTTTTCACTAATTTATCTAGCACTGAGTAATTTTATTCAAGCAATTAGAGGAATTTTATACTTGTACAGAAAGCTTTACAATTAATTGGCTTTCTACTTTAAAATTATGTGTGCTTTTGAAAGGAAGTGGTTTGTTTCAGTGAAAAAACTTTAGCTCAGAATGTTCTCAGATATGTCTTCAGATTCTCTTTGTATATCCACCTACACTGGAAAAACTGAAACACTAATTGCTTAATTTAAAAATAATTTGCTTTAGACTCTCAAAACAGCTTATCTTTATGAATACCCAGTATCCTATATGAATGTTGCAATGAATGTTAAATACAGAGGTTTAACCCTGGCTACCTTTTAATCATAAAAGTTATGGTCAGATTATATGTTTTTGTATGTGTTTTTTTGTTTCATTCCAAGGCAATTATAACGTTAATGATTTGAGTGCTTGGTATATGCTAAGAAGCATTGCTGACTTCTTTTTGTTAGCAAGGGGTACAATGAGGTATAGCGAATAAAATTCAGGCTAGCCATCCTTTATTCATTGCATGTTCACTTTTAACCAGAAAAATACAGCCTTTGGGGGCAAACTTTTCCCTAGAACTTTCTAGTGGCCCCTCAAGGGTTAAGCCTGATGTAATAGATGTGCCAAATATAGCCAGGTGTTTTCAGTCTGAAAATATTTTGTTTCTTTTTCTTGACTGGTTAAGTGTCCTGTTCTGGGAGCTGCTATCTTTCAAGGGATGATAGGAAAGTAAATTTATACATTGAATGTAAACTGTGTGTCAGACTTTCTGTTTATTTGTTCTTTATGAGATCTGTGAGCTAGGTGGAAAAAAACTCAAGCTCATATAAAGTAATTTGCCTTACTTTACATGGCTGTTTAGAGACAAATCTCTAACACCCTTCTCCTTGTTATATATTTGCTTGCAGCAGAAGTTTTTTTGTAATAATTTAACTTTATTTGATCTCTAAGTATCTTAAGAATAAAATTAATTTCCTTGGGAAACAAGTTTTGTCATTAGCAGAGTATTTAAATTTTACTTTCAAGTATTTTTTCTGCTGATAGTAAACTAAGAGACTTGGTATTCATGTATGGAGAATTGGCATCAGTTTCTGAATCTTTGCAAATTGGCTGTTCTAAGGAATTAAGTCCTTCTTTAGTCTATTAAGTTTTAGCCGATTTGTGGGCTTCAGTTTCTTATATAAGCAACAGTTCTGTTTGATTAAAAATCCTGAAGAACTTAATAAATACTAGTTTTATTGAGTAACACTGGAAAATTCAAATGAGCCGGTAGAAGAGAAAAACATACCTAACTCCGTTATTCACAATAAAAAAGTACTATTGGATTTTGAGGCATTTAGGGAATAATAGTAGGCAAGATAAATGAATATTTCCTATACACAAAACAATGTTCTAAGGTTTATATCTGCTATCTCACTTAATATTCACAATAATCTAATGGAGAAGGGGTATTTTTATCCTAACTTCACAGCTTGGGGGATCGGAAGGTCAAAAATGACTGCTCAGTGTCACAAAATTAGTAAATAGTGAGCCACCCTTCCAATAAGATGCTCCTAATATAAAAATCCTCCTCACTTTTATACTTTGTGTTTCTCCATATGGGACGAATTAGTTCTTTTTATAAAAAATTGGAGCCTATTCCACTTCTAAAACTATTTTAAAATTAATCATGTTCTTCAGGCCTGTTAGACTTTTTTTTATTTTACTTTGTTAAATTTTACTTTAAATTGTGGTAAAAGTCATACAACATTCATCTTGTTAATCATCTTTAATCTTACAGGTCAGTAGTGTTAAGTGTATTCACGTTGTTGTACAACCAGTTGCAGAACTTTTTCATCTTGCAAAACTGAAACTCTATACTCATGTAATAACTCTCCGTTTTCCCCTCCCCCACCCCCTAGCATCCAGCACCCACCTAGAGATTTTTTTATATGCAATAAACTTAGCTTTCAATTACCCTGTTACTTTAATTGACCAAACACCTATTATAGGAATTTATTTTTTATTTATTATTGCAAATAAAGCTTTGGTAAATATTTTTGTACATTTTTTCCATTATTTTATAGTAACAGATAAAATTCCCTACTGGTTTAAGAAGTATGGGACATTTTTAGGACTTTCAGTACATATTGTAAAGTTAACCCGTTGGAGATATTATGTTAATTCTTAGAATTGTTTTCATAATGGCATTGCTAGTGTTACTTGTAAAGCAGAATTATACTTCATTGATAGCTTTTATATTATTGAAGTTTCATTAATATTGTGGGTAAGGTTCAAAGATGAATTATGAAATTTTGTGGGAGCTTTTGATGATACCTATTTGTTCCTAGAAATTTTATCTATGCCATTTATGATGAGAAAAGAGTACCTAATTTGGAAGTTTATGTGCTAAATTAAATACCCATTTGATGTAATTAGTAGCATTTGGCACATAGAAAGTATCTAACAAGTGGTAACTGAACTTTGTTCAAAGAAATAAAGTGCTCTTTTTTTTTTTTTACCACCTAAGGAACAAGTGCTCTTAAAACTACCATAATTATATCAAAATATAATAAATTGTGCTTAAATGACTTTCACTGATTTTTTTTTTTTTGTTTTGGCTTTTTCAATCACTCATGACATTTATGTATAAGACCCCTTTGAGGAATTACCTGTTCTCTTACCACAGCCATTTATAACAACTTGATAGAGATTCTTTCATGCGTTTTCTTTATTATTATTTTTATTTTTTAAATAATATAAAGTAGACATAAACTTAGGGGTTTTTGATTACTCATAAAATATTTTACAATTTTTAAGCTTAAAATTTTAAACTTTAGCTTTTAAGCCTTAATTTTCATTTTCCGTGTTTCATAATACACTCTCAACTAGAGCACTTCCATTGCTAGGTCAAAAGGTGCCATTACTCTTAACTTTGAAAAGTCTGATAGGTTAAGAAGTTGATTTCTCATTGCCGCTTTAATATACATTGTATATTACAATGTATATTAAATGAAATATACATTTCAAATCTTAACCTTGGACATGTTGTGAATATGGCTAAGTATACATTTCAAATCTTAACCTTGGACATGTTGTGAATATGGCTAAGTATACTTGAGAAATATTTCCTCAACAATACATAACCTAAATTTAATGAGCACCTACTAATTGTCAAGAGATGCCACACGGCCAAATATATGACATATATATAACATCACAACTACCATTAATGAAATGTATGGCATTAATGAAAATGAGTGTGTTTCCATATACTCATTTGCCATTTGAACTTGTTCTGAAAATTGGTAATTGTATCTTTTGCCTGTTTTTTAAGTTGAGTTCTCCTTCCCTTATTAATTTGAAACTTGTTTATATTGCAGATAGTAACATTTTATTAGTGACAGATATCATTTTCCCAGTCTTCTATTTTATTTATGATTTTTCTGTAGAAAAATTTAAACCTCTACTTTTTTCTAAATCTTTTATAACTTAACAGGTTCTAGTCTTGGATTAAAAAAATGACAAACTTCAACCTCTTTACATATTCTAAATTTTCTCTTGAGAGAATGGTATATGAATTTATATATATAATACTTTTATTGCCTCAAATTTTTATGTATAACATAAAGGACAGTCACACTTTATTTACTTCTAGATTTTCAATAGACTTAAAAATGCATTAGCTTGAATAGAAAGGGAGTAAAGTAGCTATCAATTAGATCAATATCATTTTTATCCTGCCTTGTCATTTACTATCTATATGATCTTGGTAAAGTTAGTGAATTTCTCTGAGACTCAATTCCATCTTTCAAATGGTAATATTATCTACCCCAGAGTATTCTGATTTAGCTTTTAATCGAGCATCTACCATATAGTAGTAGTCTCTTAAAACAATGTTAGTTTCCTTTTTCTAAGAGTACATTCATTGTTATAAAGTTATTTCTGAATATTGGATAATATTGAGTATTACCAACTCTTAAACAATTTAGGAATGATTCTTGGTTCCATACTGAATTCAAGATGTCAGGAGATAATTTATGACCTAGTTCTTAAAACACATTTGTTTAGGGGTATTCAAATGCAATAGCCTCTCTCTTGTCTTTAAGGTCATATTCTTGAAAATCCCAAAGGTAGAGTTCAGGAAAGAGATTGAAGGCTAGGTTGAAATATGGATTAGGTTAAATTTGTATATGCCTGTGTGTTATGTGTGCAAATGTGTGTATTTTATAGTCACTAAATGAAACAGTTTAATTGATACCTAAGTAATTGAGAATATTGATGAAATTTAATGCTTTTTAAATATGATATGGTTTAATTTTCATTTGTCATCTCTTGCTAGTTGGACACCTTTATTGAGGTTTTCAACAAGTTTCTTGTAAATTTTATTTTCCTTATTTCAGTTCATGTGCGTACTGTTAGACTTTTTGTCTCCCTATGCCTTTTTCTCTATCCAAATGTTCAGTGTTTTTAGTGATTTTATGACTTGAAGCTGCTGATCTCACTACTAGTTCGCACAGTAATTTGGAAGTGCACTTGTACTTGTTCGACTGCTTGGATGTGTATTCCAGCTGAACTGCCTGTTGAGTGAATTGAGCAAATTACTTAACACCATGTGTCACAATTTTCTTATTTGCAAAATAGGATAATAGTACTTATTCTTCATGGTAGTTGTGATGTTATATATATGTCATATATTTGGCCGTGTGGCATCTCTTGACAATTAGTAGGTGCTCATTAAATTTAGGTTATGTATTGTTGAGGAAATATTTCTCAAGTATACTTAGCCATATTCACAACATGTCCAAGGTTAAGATTTGAAGGATTATCATGATTTGTTAGGAAGATTGTCAAGGGTAGCTAATTCCAGAGATGGAAATATAAAGTGACATCTCTTGGAGGGTTTAGAATAAGTGAAGCAGAAGGCCTGGGGCAGAATGGCCAGAAACAGTGATACGTATGTCTAGGATTTTTTGAACAATTTTGATATATACAATTTTATTTTGTAAAATAAAGAGACTTTTTTTTTAGCCTGACCTATTTCTGGTCTAACAAGTGAAAACTTTTATCAATACTTAAAATGCAAATGACTTCTCATTTTAAGGAAAATTGTTAGTAGCACATTATGTGTCACCTTTATTCCATACCTCTTAAAGTAGCAAGAATTCTTACTGCTATAGAATGGTCATAATATCATAATTTGAATTTTTTGCATATATTAGAATGAATTTTGTGGATATTACCTCTGGGCATATATCCCAATCTAATATGCAGGTTGAAATCTTCATCTGAAGTTCTTAATTTAAAAAAATTGTTGGCATAGGAATATTTATAGACAGTTGTAATCTGATCCCACTGAATTATTTTGAGTAAAATGCTTTTTTTCTTTGTGATAGATGAATACTGCTTGATGTGTTTAATGAGACAAGTTATGATAAGACATTTTAAAGTGAAAAAAAAATCCTACTTGAATAAATCACAGTTAGTGCAACGAATACAGAAGGAAGTGGTTTGTTTTCTATAGCCTCATTGGTGTACTTTCTGAATGTACACTGGTAACTAGAATTTAAACGTGTAGTCAGATTCAGTGAAATGATTATGTTTCTGTAGTTTTTCTACTGAAAGTTAGCACTAATTTCTTTGAAATTTTGAAAATTTCTTGTTTGTATGTGCTTGTATGTACTGGTATATTGAAACATTTTTATGAACAGTAATGATTGATAGCAATAAGTCTACTTACTTGGAAAACCCCTAATTTTTTTTTCCCTGAATAACTTTAAATGTTTTTAAACTTAAGGTGTTTTGATTCAGATTTTTTTGGTTTTGTTTTACTTTGAGTCTAATAGACATTAAATCTGTTCAAAATTTATTAGAATGTTTCTATCTTAACCATAGAAATACAAAAATATCATTTCATCCTTTTGAAATCTTTACTGTATTTCCTCAAAATAATATATTCTTCATGTCAGAAAAGGGAGAAGTCACTCATGATTTTCTTTCCTAAAGACAACAGTCTTATGTTTTGCCAGATTTCCTTTTAGTTTGTTTTCTATGCATTTTTATTCTTTTGTTATTAAGATTTGTACATAGGTCATGATTTTGTATCCTATATTTTCATTTTATATCCATCTTTTTACAGTTTTTAAATGTGGAATCAATTTTTAGTTCCCAGTTTGAAACAGAATACTTTTAAGACAGTGTCTTAAAATTATGAAAGCATTTTTAAGTTGAAACAAAAATTAGTGTTCTAGTGTTTTTGCATTTTTATAGGTACTATTAATATTTGAAATTACTTAATACCACCAGATAAATAGGCTTACTTTTAAAACTTCCTTGGAAATATTTCCTCATGTTTAATTATGGATTTTTACATGTCAAAATGACTTTGGTCATTTGGAATTAAGAATATTATTTCCTAGACTACTACCCTACTAAATTTGGATGATGGTATTAAAATGTCCAAAAATTTTACATATAATATTATTTAGAGGTTAATCACATGTATTGGGTGGGGGGAGGGAGAGATTCTCACTGAATATGCTGAGGAGTTATTTTTAAATACAAGATTATGAGGGCAGGAGCTTTGAAAGGTCATTTGAACTAGTTTCCTGAATTGAGGCAGATCTTTAAAGTTCTTACTAGTTATAAAACTGGAACTGTAAGTGGAAGATAACACTGGTTTGGATAAATTTGTCGAATTTACAGAAACTTCGCTTCTTCATCTGTGAAGTTAGATTTGTGCCGTATAATTCATTCTCAATAATTTTTCTGTCCCAGGACATTCAAGAGATAAAACACTTTCTTTTTTAAATTTTATTTTATTTTTAAAATTAATTAAATTTTTAAATTTTTTTAAAGATTTATTTATTTATGCACACAAGTTGGGGTGTAGACCAGAGGTGTGGGGTGGTGAGAGGATTCACCAGAGACAGAGTGGGGAGCAGAACAGACAGATTGACTGAAATACACTGCTGAGGGGAGCAGCGGGCGAGGCAGGAGATGTCTGTTGCACCATGTGGGAAGTTCCCTGGCTGAGTATCGAACTCGAACTCATGCTGCAGTGGCTCTGGACAGCTTCATAGTGCTGTGCTTAACCCATTGCACCACCAAGGATACCCAAGATAAAACACTTTCTTGTCAAGTACCAGTTACCTGCCAGTGACAGTGATATTCCAAGGGGGATGGATAAGGATGTCTTTGCTCTTTTGAATCTACCTTCTCTCAAGCTGAGAATTATCTTTTTTCCCCTTTGTATAAAATTACATAACCTTATTCCTTATTAAATAATTGAATGCCCAGTATGACACTAGACTGGATGTTGAGGAAAATATGAAAACAGTACCCTTCTGGAGCTCATAGGTTAGTTGGAAAGGTAAGGCACATACGTCATGTTGATTTTTTTACAATAGAGACAGACAAGAATAAAGACTGCATGAGAATATACAATAAAGGTTATTGATTTCAAATCATTTTTGTCTGGAGTTATTTTCAACAATTTGAGATTATGAGGTGTGACCCACAGTTGATAGCATTTTGCTGTATGATGCATGCTTTAGGGTCTATATATCCCTTTTCTCATCTACAGTTGGGATAAAAGGGTAAGAAGATAGTGCCAGGTGTTTATTATTAGAGGAAGAGTAGGTCATCTACTTTCTTTGCATATTAAAATTGTATTAAACTAAGCTTTTCTTTGTTAAAGCAGAGAGTGATTTAGCTGCTAGCCTCTATATTATATATGTATGTGCCTGATATATATAATATATGTACACACTTCAGAAATTTTGAAATGGAAATATTAAACCCAGTAGTCAGAATTGTTGATTTTTAACAATTATCAGAAGTGTCTGAGTAGATATTAATGATGATTAGCCTTACTAACACCACAAAAGCATGATCTGGATGAAGCATTAATATTTTGTAGAGGTCTGGGTTGAGCAGTTTTTATATACGTTTAACTTCAGGAGAAGCTGGTTCAGTCATCTTTGAAAAAAATCACTTTCATGGGGTCTTGATGAAATGTAGCTAGTGGAAAGGGGAGGGGACCTTGGAAGCAGCCAGGAGAAAATGAGCAAAATTTCCACTAATCAGGCATGTGATCTTTAGAGATTTAAATTTTCATCTCTAAAATGAGAGATGCATGCATGACTGCATGGTTCTAAATTCCATGCTAGAATCCTTGAAGGAATGTGAATACAATTTTCTGCTTGCCTCGTTATTAGAGTTCTTTTATTGGCTGCATTCTTGCCCTTTGTTTTCGGTAGCTGTCTCATTCCCAGGTCTTAAGTTGCTCCATGTGTTTTAATGATGCTCTCATTTTTTTTGCTCTGCAAACTTGATTATCCAGGTTTTTATCCAGTTTCAATTTTTCTTAAAAGGTGCTCAGACCCACTCCATGTTCATATTCTAATATGGAGTCCTAGGGATTTTTATCTTGTGTGTGTCCATACATTTAATTCATCACCACGATCTATTAAGCTATGGTTTCCCATGCCTATTCCATTTATCCTACAGTATTTGCTTTCCTATAGTCATAGCACCTGTGGTTTCTTGCAAAATTTTCTTAAATTTCCTTTTCTGTATTTAAAAAATCTCAATTATTTGGTAATAACCCCATTTATTTAGGAATTAGCACTTCCTTTTTAGGAAGAAGCACTCTGGGCAGCATTCTCTGGTCAGAATGTATTCTTCATTTGGTAATGATAAAACTATCCAGTCTTTCTTCCTAGCTAGACAACCTGGGAACTGTTCCTTTTCTCACCTCCTGACATACATTCAGGCTTCAAGGGCTACTAATTTTGCTTTGTGTTATCTTTTAGATGCCTGTCTCCTTCATTCTTAGGTCAGTTCTCTGGATTTCTTACGCATATTGACAGAACAAACTTCTAACTGCTTTTCCTTAAATCTTGTTGCTTTAATTCGTTTTTTGTACTGTGGTTAGAGTAAGTTTTTTAAAAAGCACACTCTTATATGTCATTCCAATGTGTGAATTCTTTTAGTGATTCTTAACATTTCAAATCAAGTGCCTAAATACCACATGACTCTAAATGAGTTAGCTGATTTTCTCTCCTGATGTCTCGCTATAATCTCTTCGCAGATGTCCCAGCCATGCTGATCTGCTTTCAGTTATATGCATTGTGTCATGTTGCCCCTTTGCTGTTTTTTTTTTTTCTCTTTCAAGATTCATTAGGAATTTTTTTGAAGGAAACTGCCCAATTCTTCCAGTGGGCCTTAGTACCCTTCCCCTGCACTCTAATTGCATCTGCCCTATAGCAATTCACATTGTAAAATATGTTTGTGTAGTATTGCTATTAGATGTCATTACTTGAAGATAGGAAAGTCTTATCCTCCAATCTGTTTATCCCATTACCTAGCATAGTATCACACATTTGGCATGTCTCTCTTTCTCATGAATAAATATGTAATTTTCAGAGAGCGATATATGTCTGTTGATTGCGTCATGTCAAATGAGGAAATAGAAGTTGTGTTTGCTGATATAAAACCTTTAGACCCTGTTGTTTTCTGTCAGTGGTGCGAAGCATTGTGTAATTGATATTTGGTGGTCATCATTCTTAATACTTTATAGTATTAGCTCATTTAATTCTCCTAATATCCCTTTTGGGAGTGTTATCATTTTATGTGTGAGGAGCTAGGCATAGAGAATTCACCTGAAATCATATAACTAGAACATGGCTTCAACCTGGGCTGATCTGGTGGCAGAGTACAAACTCTTGGTCACTGGGAAACTGAATGATTTTGACTTGGAGTGGTACTGGGGTTCTCCTTTAGGAGTATGAAAGTGTGCTAGTAAATTTACATGTTCTATATTCATTTGCCAGTTGTACAGGGAAACAGTCAACTGTTTACATAAGCTGTCAGTAAATCTTTATGAAAGGAATCCAGGAGTCTTTGATCATACAATATTGAAGTGGGCTTTATCAAGAAACCTTGACTTTCTTGTATTAATAATTTACATGAAAATAATGACATTTGCATGAACATGGGCAAAGCAAGAGCCATGCCATGAATGTGAGAAAATGTGTCTGTGCCAGACTCCCAGTCTGCTTATGGAAGAGGTAAAAAAGAGATGAATATTAAAAGGCAAATTGGTGTCAAGTTTTATTTTTTTTTATGTATTTGCTGTCTTTTACTTACTTTTTAAAATATATTTTTATTGTTATTTATATCTTTTACATTTTGTATTCCCCTTGGGTAACCCACCACCAATTCACCCGTGATCCATCTCCGTGGTTCCTTGTGTCCTTTTCTACTCCATTTTGTGCCCTTAACCTCCCTCTCCCCCTCCCCCCCAAGTGCCTCTCTCCTATTTGGTTTCCCTATAGTCCTGTTATAAGTGAAACCATTCGATGTTTTTCTCTTTCTGGCTTGTTTCGTTGAGTATGATCCCCTCTAATTCCATCTATGTCGCTGCAAATTGCATGTGTTTATCTTCTTTGAATGCTGAATAGTATTCCATTGTGTGTATATACCACATCTTCTTGATCCAATCTATTTTTGGACATCTGGGTTGCTTCCATACCTTCGCTATTGTGAACAGTGCCACAGTGAACATACGGGTGCATGTATCCTTTTGGATTACTGTTTTTGTGTCCTTTGGGTAGATTCCCAAAAGTGGTATTGCTGGGTCATATGGAAGCTCCATGTTGAGCAGTTTGAGGAATTGCCATACAGCTTTCCATAGTGGTTGGACCAGTTCACATTCCCACCAGCAGTGTAGAAGAGTTCCTTTTTCTCCACATCCTTTCCAGCATTGATGTCAAGTTTTAAAGCACTATGTAAGTGTAGACTTTTTTTTTTGGTACACTCACTGAGTATACTTTAGTGGGTGAGTGAGATGACTTAAAAACAAAAAACCAGTGTCAGGTTTGGTAAAACAAGAGATGAAAAAGCAGAGAGCCAACCATATTTAACACTTCTGGGATGAGATCCTAAGGACCTGTTTTTGTTAGGTAGGAAAAGAGAGGGAAGGACAAATCTGAGTAGTGTTTATGAAGGAGAAGTTAATAGAATTAGTATTAACTACAGGTTTTGAAAGAAAAACCAGAAATGAGATTCCTAACTTAGCTGAATAGGAAAAGAATATTAAGAATTGCATTGTTTTGTGGGTAAGAGAATTAGTTTAGGAGATAATGTTTTTATTTGAGATGGTATGTAAGGTATATAATATGTATTTGAATTTTTTTTTGCTAAAAACTTTATAGAGTATTTATTCTCAATTGGAGATGATTTTGTTCTAGAAGTTACACTTGATTATGTTGGGAGAAATTTTGAGATGCTGCTGAAAATTCTGCAATGCAGAAGGCACCCCCCACAAAAAGGAATATGTCAAGGTTGTGCCAAGGTTGAGAATCTGATAGGTCATGATAGATTTTGCTAGGTAGACACATTCTCAAAGAAGTCACATTATTCCCTTTAGTTTCATCTCATTCCTTTAGGAACTAATCATAGTGTTGAAAAAGCTACCAGTAAATGTTTTTCTTAACTCCATTCAGCATTCAGCAAAGGTATAAATGATGTATCTAATGCTTAGGTTGTGGAAATGGAGAAATCCAAAAGATGCAGACCTTGCTGTCAAGGATTATCAAAATCTAATCATGGGGGTTACTTAACACAAAACCCAGGCTTTTAGAGCATTCCTTTTAGTCTTACTAGAGCTTTCTGAATGTACAGTTATTATTGAATGATTTATTGGATGAATTTTGTTTCAAAATACAAGCTTTTTAGTGGGAGTCTCTGAAGAATAGTATGGAAATAAGATTTTTGTATTTCAAGATGTTTGCTTTCATATGTATGCTTTTCACTTAAACTGTAAGTATTGCAACACAGAAATCCATACAATTTGTCACTTCCTCTTTTCCTAATGTCACTCTGTAGAAGCAATCAATTTTAAAAGTTCACTTAAATTCTTAAGGACTTTTCAATGCCAATGAGATAGTGATAGAACATCTTTGCTATTTAAATATTATAGTTACATTTTCCATGTATTATATCATGGCCTTTTTTAAAAATGAATGTGTGTCTACTACTATTATATCTGAAGCAAACTCTGTTATTGTTTGGATGAATCATAATTTCTTTATTGACGTACATCTACAATTTACCTTTCCAAACATTACCACTGTAAGCAATCTTGTTCATAAGTTGTTGCACAGTAAAGTTGGTATTTCTATAGAACACACTCCTGGAAGTAGAGTACATAGTACAATCCTTGATTTTTTCAGGTTTCTCCCTGCCAAAGCTTGTACCAGGCTGTACTCTTGCCACAGTGTCAGGTAGTACTCTTCTCCATTTTTCCCTTGACAGCACTAGATGTTAATAAAAAGTGGAAATTCTTCTACTTATTCCTCCACCCCCGAACCTTCCTCTTCTAGCACTTCCTTTTAGTCCTCCCCTCCCTATGCTCATCCTTCTTACCATCTCCTGCCCCCCTACTCCTGTCCTCTCTCCTCTGCCATAACTTTGACTTGTGTATTTTTAACTGGTTTATTTATTACTCACTCTTTTTTTCTGAGATATCGTACAGGCTTGCAGGAGATTTTTTATTGTATTTATTATCCCCTTGTATCTATTTCTCCATGTACTTTATTTCCTTTGGCATTTTAAATCAAGAAGAAATTTTAAAAATTTTATATAAAATTTATCAGTCTGCCTTACCTAAGGATTATAAATATACTTTTACATTTTTCTTCTTAAGCTATGTTCATATCTTGAATCAACAGGAAATTTTTGATACGTTATAGACATATGCTGGAGCCCTTTTTTCAGATGAATGGCCAGTATTCCCAATGGAGTATTGAGTAATCCATCCTTTCCCCAATGATTTGGAACATCCCTGTGCGTGTACTGAATTTCTAACTTACCTGTACATGCACACACACATACCCTCCTCTATATTTTTACATACTGAATTCTTATTTTTACGTATAATAAATATATATCCCTATAAGTTGGTCCATTTTCAGATGCTCTATTCAAACTATTCTTATGACACTACCACATTTAACACATTGTATGCGGGAAACATATTTATACGTTTTATGTTGACTGTTAGTAGAGCGCTAAGAAAAATAATTCGCTATATATTTTATAGTAAATCACAAAAAGTTTCATTGAAAAAAATATGTAAAACTAAAGTTATCGTAATTTTACTGAACCGTGCCATTTGCGCAAAAAATTAGCAAAAATGGCCCACGCCACCTGTTAGCGCGTGATAAAAACTACCTGCAAACAATGTGTTAAATTTACTGCAGTCTCTTATCATTCTTAATTTAAAATTTTATTGATCATTCTCTCACATTGACTTTTCCAAAGGAACGTCAACATCAACTTGGCTTGTTTTTCCTCACAATAGTTTCATTGGATTTGTATTACAATCATTCTTTTTGTTGTTGTTATATACTCTTAAAACTTAATAGTATGACACTAAAGCAAATGAAAAAAACACTGGGTGCAAGCCAAGGTAAGGAATATTCTTTGTGTTATTGTCTTACTTATGATGAGGTACATGTTTATTCTAGCATTTTTGATCCTATACTCACCTAAAATCAGTTTTAAAAAAAAAGAGGCTGATGGGTGCAACAATAACCAAACTAAAAACAATTATACTGAACATGTACTGGCCACAAACTTAAGTAATTATTTTCAATTCAGATTTTTGGCAGGGATTTTATATGAATGGTGATGAGATAATTCCATAGACTAAAGGTCTAGTTTTTAATAGTATTGTTTTGAGAATTTCTTAAAAATCATAGTTTGAATACTTCCATATATGTAATATTTATTACAACATCTTTGTGAAGTAACAGTAAAGTGATGATATCTTTATTTTACAGATGGGATAATCTCATTTTCTAGAATATTTGATGAACTCCATCAAGGCTCAAGTTTTGTGAATTATCTGGTGGCAGAGCCTTAAATTCTAGGCATACCAGACTAATTAGAATTGATTACTCCAGGGTATGAGATACTTGTAGAGTTTAAGTAGCATCCTGGGACTAAGGCTTGGGGGAATGCATCATTAATGACTTGGGAAAATTAAAGAAATTATAGAATGATGAGACATGGCAGCATATTTAATGGAGAAATCGTTATCATACAAATTTCTACAGTTCTTCTCTTACCTAATCTTAACTTGACCTTCCCCATTTCTAAGCAGTCTTAGTAATTATCCTTCCTAATTTATTCTATTTGATACTACTCTTTTACTTCCTGCTTATTAAATGAGAAAGATAGATTCCTTGAAAATCTAAAAAAGATCTTTTATGTGTTTGAAAGGCCTTACATTCATAGCCTCCATTATATATAGTCTTATTTTAAAATGTATTGACCACTGACCAAACTTTTCCAGAATTTTTGCCCCATTAACTCTTAAATGTATCTTTCCTCATGTTATTTTTGTCTCCTCTATGTTTGTTTTTCCAGGTCAGGTCAAATCTTATTTCCATTATAAAGTATTCCATAATTACTCAGATGTATATTTTGAATTCTCTTATTGTCTCTATAACTCACGTCCACAACTTTTATAACTGTCACTCAGAATAGTATATAAATTCATTGAGAGTAGCCACCATGTGAATCATATCTAGCTATGTCATAGGCCAAGATTGTATAGCCTTTGGCAAATCAACCTCTTTAACCTCAATTTCTCTAATATAAAGTAAGAATAATTATACTTTGTGTGGTTGTTATTAAGGGAGAAGAGCATGTAATATACCTTGTAGAATAGTGCATGAGGGTGCATGTAGAATAGTGCCAAGTTGGCTTTCTAGAACCCAAATTTCTAAACATTAGGAAATGTTCTATGTATTAAGTGCAAAATAGAGTAAATTGAGGTGGTTATTGTCCAAAGAGATTTAGGATAACTTGTAAAAACAATAGAATTGAACTCTTGGTTTTAAAATTTAATATCATTGGGGTTAATCATTAAATTCTTGCTTGAATGCTTGTTGCAGACAGAATACTGTCTCATGTCCTATGGACTGTGTATGTGAGGATAATGTATAAGACTGTGTCTACCTACAAAGAGCTAGTAGTCTAAAATTGAGTATGCGTAAAGACTAAAGGAATGAGTCAGAAGAGAGTAAGTCATGTGGGTATGCAAGCAGAGTGTGACAATTTTGTGGTGCTATAAAGACTTAACTGTGAATCCTTACAAAAGATTATATGAAAATAATCTTCAGGACAAGACCTAGATATTTCATATTCAAGCATAAACCTGGACTTTGCTATTTAGATCTTAACCCTAAAGGGGAAGCAGTGCAACTGTGGAAGAAGCAGCCCATCAGGCAAATCACAGGATAGAAGAAGACTTAAGAGAGAACTGGAGTTTGAGTATGAGAAGGGTAAACTGAACAGGTAGATGAGACCATTAAATACCGGCCCTCCTCTTAAGGTGAAGTTAGTTAATGTCTCTCTTCTGTTCATCTTAATGAAAGACCAAAATGGTGATCAATTCTTCATTCTACTGGAGTCTGAACATGAAATACTGATAGATAAATCTTTAGAATGCTTTTCTTTTTAGTGACCATGATTTGGTGGATGGGTTTTACATGAAGCGGAGGAGATTGATACTTTTTCTTGGGGGTGGCATTTTTTACTTTTATCTCAAGATGTGTGTACTGTTTGGTTTGAAGGACATTCTCATGGTTTAGGAATTCTAGACAATATTCATATTCATAGAAAAAGAAATTATTCATTTTATAGATAAGAGAACTGAAGCAATTTAACAGCTTAAGCTGCAGGATATGTAGCTAATTAGTTGGCAGAACAGAAACCAGAGCCCATTCTCCCTTTTCCCATCAATTACTCATTCTATTCTGCCAGTTTGGGGGACTTTCTGAAAATTTAATGTTCATTTTGTTGAGGTGGTTATATAGTGAATGGATTTCTAGTGGGGAAACATACTCTTATGTTATTTGAAGGCTCACATAAGCATCTCTCATTGATCCACATGACTGATTTCCTAGTTAGTGGTTCATTTCTGACCTATGTGAGTAGATTTTGCCAGCCATCAGCATGCTGCTGGTTATAATGTCGACTTCGGCATGTGGTTGGATAAGTGGAAAGAAGTACATCACATTGCTGTTAAAAGCTCAGTGGAAAGTTTACTCAATGTGTATGTTCTTTTCTTTGACTGGATAACATCAAGTTTAATTATTTCCAGAGTAGCCTGAGTCACGATTGTCTCTCAAGGGGAGTGTTCTAGAGTTGGAATTACTGAACCACTTAAAATAGCATGCAAAGCTTTGTGCGTATGGTGCTTTTTCTGTCAAGAGTTTCCCATTGTTTCATTAGCTTTTTATAAGAGTATCTGAGTGAACAGATTCATACGTAATACGAGACTTTTTTCCTCTAAAATAAGAAACGTTTTATTAAACTAAAAAATTTGAAATACTACATACTGAGCCTGATATCCTAAAAATAAAATCACAGAAATGAAAAATAATATATTTATTGTATTCCTAGACATATTATAGTATCATATTGTTATTTTTCTGTTTGAAGACTTTTTGATGTCATTTTTTGAAATTACAGTGTGCTAAATATGTAAGTGGGTCAAGAAATGTTTCACATTCAAAGTGGCTGGTAGTTATTAAAATGAATATTAGTAGGGAGTGGAAGTCCTAAATAGCCTGGATTGAGGCATTTTATGCTTTATAAGTTTTCCCCTTTAATCATTTTGGCATTTTTCCTTGCCTTAGCGTTTCTCCTCCCTGCCACACCTATACACACACATCAGTGCTCAATTTCCTCTTTCCTTATCCCTCACCTTTCATTCCCTCTACCTTTGCAACTGTAATTCTAGCAACTGCTTTTTTTCATGAAAAGAAAACCCTTTGCTAGTTCTCAGCCTGTTTTTCTGTTGTTTCTCCTCTTCTTTGTCTTCATTTATATCTTCTCAAACTATAAGGTCTGGAAGGTCGATTTTGTTCTCTTTACAGCCTTTCCCAACATTATTATTCCTCCATCTTCTTCCTCCCCCCACTCCTTTTAAATCTGTGCTACTAGAAGTTCCTGTCTTTTGCCTGAACAGCCTTTTGTTAATCTCCACTGTTACCATCTGCTGAAAAACCTCATGGTTATTTTTCCTTATTAATTAAAGACAGACAATCTGCTTACAGTTTTCTTTCACGTTCTTCACTCTTCATGATCATAGCTTACTTGTGCATTGATGTGAAAATACCCAGCTAAGTCCAACACCCTGCACTTTCAGTTCTGTGACCACCTCATTTCCAGTGACCTTCATCTCTCATCAGCAATTCACTGTTATTCCCCCTCTTTCAAAATAAAAAATTTGCACATCCCATTGTGACCACAGCCACCAAGTTGTACTTCTCACATTGTCACCTTTTCTTGACCTGTGGATCCCTCTCTTATTTCCCAGTGTATTAGAGTTCATGATTAATAATTTCAGAGTCTTCCCTCCCACCCCCCATTGGTTTTTTGTTTGTTTTTTTTTTTGGAAATGCCTTGCTTGTCTGTTTTCACCTTGTTCTGCCTATTTGGTAGAAACTTAAAGGTGAATTGATACTGCTAAAAATTCATTCTCAGAAATTTATTATCTAGGCCCTCAGCACCTCA
Organism: Scalopus aquaticus; assembly: GCA_004024925.1. Classification (NCBI taxonomy): domain Eukaryota; kingdom Metazoa; phylum Chordata; class Mammalia; order Eulipotyphla; family Talpidae; genus Scalopus; species Scalopus aquaticus. The sequence continues at coordinate 45,922 of PVIJ01003427.1, forward strand.
ATTTATGTTCAATTCATTCTCTTTTTGGCAATAATTATTAAAAACATTATTTGCTTCAACCATCATTTACCTTCTTCATTCAGCCTCAGACTTGGCAGATAACTCGAAAGCTACATTAGAAATTTTCATCTTCCAGTTGCCATCTATTATAATAGAAGAGTCTTTCCACTTGTGCTTCATATCTCATCCCTTTTTACCTTCTCGGGAATTCTAAAATTTCTAAAATGATCTTTTGTCTTAATATATTATTCCACCAGTCCCTTTCAGTTTTCCATCAACTGATCCCACTCCCCCTTTTGCCACCATTTGACCACATTGACCACATTCCTACTGTTCCAGCCAAACTTTTTTTTTTTTTTTAGATTTATTTATACATACAGCTGGGGTACAGGCCAGAGGTGTGGAGCAGCGAGAGGCTTCACCAGAGACAGAGTGGGGAGCAGAACAGGCGGATCAGAAATACACTGCTGAGGAGAGCAGCGGGCAAGGCAGGAGGGGTCTGCCGCACCATGTGGGATTCTCCCTGGCCGGGCGTCGAACTCACATCACCACTGCCGACAGCTCCACAGCGCAGCACTTAACCACTGCGCCACCAGGGAGGCCCCTGTTTCAGCCAAACTTTTAAGAAGCCATTGTACAGATCTGCGATTTATCTATATTTAGATATAGGATCCAGATTTAGGTATAGGATCCAGATTTGATTCATAATTCAGAATTTTGGGATCTAGAAGAGCACTAACATGTACATACATCCTACAGTGTGGTGACTGCATTAGGGTGTGGGCAGCACCCTCTAATCATCACACTGCTCTTTCTGTACTGAAATGTATAACTTTTCACTTTATCTAGTATGAATAAGGGTTACAGATAGTCACATGTCAGATTTTGCTTCCAAATATAATATTTTGAGAGCTTTTAGATTTTGAAGTTATAGATAAGAGGTTGTGGACATATACTTGATGTCTCTTTTCTTACTATATATATTTTTAATCCATTCTGGCTTCAACATCCCTCTCTTCTCCCAAGTAACTCTTGCTAATAACTCTACCAGTGACCTCAGGGATTATATTACCAATGAGTGTTTCCAGTCCTTATCTCACCTGATAAAACAGCAGTGATGCCAGCTCCATCAAGCACTTCCCTTGGCTTCCTTAGCACCACTTTTCCTGGCTCTCTTCCTTCACCATTTTGTAGGTTCGTGCCTGTCTCTTCTCTTCTTTCAGTTGAAGGTTGAATTATTCTGACTTTGCCTTATTCTGTATTCTCTCTATTGGTGATCTCAGTATGTCTGTGCCTTTCAACTAATTGTGATCTGATGAGTCACAAATATATGCTTCAGCCCATGCCTCTCCATTGAGTTTGATCTTTGTTCTGTCCTCCCCTCTCTCTCCTCCTCCTCCTCCTCCTACTTGCTTACATCATTGTGGTGGCTTCCACATTCTGTCCAATCTGACATGAATCTTTTGTATGCATTATAAGTCCTGCATTGCCTGTCTGCTGTTTCTGCTCTTGAGCATCATTTAACTATGCTCCCCCACCCTCTCTGTTTTTACTCCCTCTAAAAGCACGATGCCGCCTACAACAGGGCCATTTTACAAGCTACTTTCTCGTTTAGATTTTGCTTTTGCTTTCTATGTAGTTAATTCCTACTCATTTTTTACATCTTTGCTCAATTCTCACTGTTCTATGGAAGTGCTAGTATTTTTTGTCTTACCATCCATGACAGTAATGCAGTTACAACAGCAATAATAGCATTTTTTTTTTGGTAATACATTTTACCCAGTAGGCTATAAGCTCTCTGAGCATATATAGTATATCTGCTTTTGTTCATACTGTTTCCAGTATAATGCATGGCATATAGTAGGCAGGTAGCAAACGTTATCTTTTTTAATTTAATTTTAATGTTACTGAGGCAACATTGGTTTATAACTCTGTATGTGATACAGAGGTATAAGATCACACTTCTTCAGATGTATGTTCAACACACCACACCAACCATTTTCTAATTTTCAAAAGTAATTAATAAATATATGTGTACATGCATGCATGCACACACACACGTGTCGCATATATATACTTTCAGTAGTTTAATGTGGACCCAAGCCTGATGAGATTCATATTGAAAGTTAGAATACTACCTTCTAAAGAATCTGATGAATTGCATATATAATTTAAAAAAGATCCAAGTGTGTTAAAGTCTTACTTTGATGTGTTACAAAATTATCCTCCATCGTGTTCTTAATTCCTTTTTCTACAGACTACTTAAGGAAGTAGTCAAATATTTTCCTTAAGTTTAGTGTTGTGTGCAAGTAAAACATGCAGTGTTATAGCAAAAATCAACACTCAATTTGCTCAACAGTTTGTAGATATCATAGGATTAAAAATAGTTTAGCCATCTGCTAACTGACCAGACAATTTTAGTAGTGTGAAAGGGTGTGGTAGACAAGGAAGATACAGGGTCTAGATATAATGTCAGTACAAAGCTCAGTGCAGAAACCACTTTGTGACCTCTTAATACTGAAACTTAAGAGTCGGTTCAAAATTAGGAAAAGATTTGGTGTAGGTTAAGCATAGCAGAATTCTGACAATAGGGGATTTCCCAGAATAGGGTGACAGAAGAGTTTTATCATTTTAATATTTCACTGAAATTTTTTTAGAGAAAAGAATGTGTTTATACAGACATGAATTCTGTGAAATGTAATTATATATTTATACAACATGCATGCCTAAATATCACTTTAATTAACATTTTACATTTTACTGTTTATCTAGGAAAATCAATAGATTGCCAGTCATCTCGAAGTGAGTCTGAAATTGTGCCAAAAGTTGCTAAAATGACTGTTTCTGGAAAGAAGCAAACTATGGGATTTGAAGTGCCCGGGTAAGGGTTTTAACCCCCTCCCTCCTCTTTTTTTTTTTTTTTTAATTTAGTGTTGTCTCTTCTTATACCATAAGAAAAAAATATCTATTTCAATTTTGAATTAATTTGTCATTAACATTGAAGTATAACAGGTCCTCTGTATGATGTTCTACAAAGTGAAGGGATAAGAGATCAGGCTTGATTCTAGACTTATCAATGTATATACTTGATCTGTCTCACTGTAAAATTCATCTTATGAGTTAAATAATTTATAGCTACTTGAATATAAAAAACTATCTTGTGAAATCTAGCACTGACGAATAAGGGATCCCTGGCACAGGTAAGCAGATTTTGGGAATTTATTGTAGTTGGTGCTATGGAATCATTAATATAAAAAATTTTACTAATTTTAAACTCTCATATTTTCATATTGGTTAAAATGCATCATTATAACAAAGACATAAATGTAAAAGGAAACATACCTAGAATTTCAAATATCTAGTGAAGCATAATAAGTCTTATTATTTTTGCCAGTAGCATTCATTTATTCTTTCTTATCAGTTTCCAGAATTCTCCCAGAAGTTCTTAAAGACAAGGAAAGTGGATTGCTAGGGGCTCAATAGCACAGTTTAAAAACATTAATTTTTAACCTCATTAAAATTTGGCAGTTTTTTTAAATCATTCTCTCATTTACTATTTTTTAAATTAGATATATTCGTCTGCCAGTTAGATAGATAAGAACCATTATCATCAGATATAAACAGTTGAGGTTTTTCCCCAAATTTCAAGAAATGTAAATTCAAAGATCATATTGTTCCTCCTTTACATTGTTCTTCTATCTAAATTTATGTAAGTATTATGAATCTTGATTGGGAAGAAGCTTAGTGATCCCCTAGTTTAATTTTGGGATTTCATAGAAGCAAGATTTTGTTCACTAGATTTCAAATGCAGGAAGAATAGAACTTATTTAGGACATAATAGGCCTTTAGTATATGTTGCTGCATGATTGGATGACTGAAAAGTTAATTTTTTAACTTTGGGTAATTTTAGCGGATGAATGTAATTTTGAATCTGATTTAGTCACAGAAAGCTTGATGTATGTGTATTCTCTTTGAATAAGGGATGGGTTTTCAGAATCATAATTACCTTTTTAATTCTTATTTCTTGAATGACATTTTCTCTCATTATGGGACATTATCACTGAGAAAGGAAAATAAATAGACTACACAATTCCTTGTTCTAAGCATCTTATTCTTAATACAAAATAATTCAGAAATATTAGAAAGTAACATGCAAATAAGTCTAAATTATTATGTTAGAAGTAAATGCATAGTTATCTATGAGATTAATTATAAAAAATGAGTAATAAATGACCAAGAAATGAAAATAAATATTAAATATAAGTAAATGATTATTGAAAACCTGTCTCTGTGCTTTGTAAGAGCAGTGTAAGCTTTCTACAGTCTTCCAAGGCTATGCTTGATTCAGAAGATCAGGAGGTCATGAATGTCCATTTTTCTTTCATGTTTAGATATTTATTGAACAGAAACCTTGGGGAAAAGCATTTTTTATTTAAAAAATAAACTTGGAAATTGTATGAAAGTTTTTTTAAAAAAGCAGAAACTGCTCATGAGTTAATATTTTGATATGTTCCTTGGAAATTGAAGTCACTGGAAAGTGAAGGTCTATAGGTGAAGATTGAGATATTCAGAAATCCATAATATTGCTTAAGGACCAAGATATAATTTGATTAAGTACTTTCATTGAGTTTTGGGGGGGATAATTATGATAGGGACAGTATTTAGGCTCTTGCTCTGATATGATCTCGAGAAAGCAAGGAGAAACATAGGGAAACACTTTGAGTTAGGATTTCAGCATCATAGATTTCTTGACAGAGTAATTCCCAATGGCATCTTACAAAAAAGAGGATAGTACTTTGCTAGAAAAAACAGAAACAACAAATGTTTTCTTCACTAATATTAAAGATAGTAAATACCTCTCTAGAAAGTGGGTGTAAGTAAAAGTGGCTAGAACCTTGCATAGAGAACACTCTGTTTAACCTCTAAAATCAAAATCATTAGCTTCCACTATCGTTCAGTAACCCAAGAATAAAGATTCAGCCTTTAGTTTCATGTAAAATTATCCCCAGTTTTGGAAAGATAGTTTAGAGTAAAAAAAGACTGTAGTCATTTTATAACACTAGGTAGGATTACAAAATTCTATCAAAAAACACCTGATAGAACATTTAGCCAACTTATTTTTTCTTTCATACAAGCATAGTACTAAACCGAGAATGGTCATTTTTGTTATTTTTAAATAAAATTGTGTTAATTTACCATTCATTTTTTTGAGACTACGGCTTTACACCTTAGTATACATGTGTATGCCTCACTGTGTCCACTACATAAGTCCTAGTATCAGTCAAACTATCATATCGATCCCCCTCTACTCTTTCCTCCCACCCAATCTCCTACATCTTCCCCTCTGGTAACCACCATATTTTCACACAGTTTATGAGTTATTTTTGCTGTGTTCTGCTTGTTTATGCTTTGGTTACTTATATTCCACAAATAAGAGAAACCAGCTGTTAATTGCTTTTTATTTTCTGACTTTTGTAGCATGATTTCAAGTTCCATCCATTTTGTAGCAAAAGGAAAGATTTCATCTTTTTTTACAGCTAATACTATTCCATTGGGTATATGTACTAACAACGTCTTTCTTCAGTCATCTACTAATGGGCTTTTATTTTGTTTCCATGTCTTGGCTATTGTGAATACTGCTAGGAACTTAAGGGTACATATATGTTTCTGAGTTAGTGTTTTCAAATTCCTTGCGTAAATTGTTAGGAGTGGTATTGCTAGATCATACAGTGTTTCTGTTTTTAGTCTTTTAAGGAATCTTTATATTATTTTCCTTAGGAGCTGCACCAATTTACATGTAAACAAGAGCTCCTTTTTTTCTGCACCTTTGCCAACACATGTCGTTTCCGGTCTTTTTAATATAGACAATTCACATGAGTGTGAGATGTTATCTCATTGTGGTTTTGATTTGCGTTTCCCTAATAATAAGTAAACTTGAACACTTTGTCATGTGCGTGTTGGCCATCACATATCTTTCAACAAGTGTCTGTTCAAACCTTCTGCCCATTTTTTTGATTGGTGTGTTTTTTTTGGTTGACTTGCCTGAGTTATTTATATACTCTGGCTATTTAGCCCCTTGTCAGAGGTATGGTATTAAAGTATCATCTCCCGTTCAGTAGGTTGCTTTTTCATTTTTGCGCTGGTTTCTTTTACTCTACAAAAGATTTTAGTTTGATTCAGTACCATTTATTTATCTTTGCTTTTGTTTTCTTTGACATTGGAGTCCATTCCCCGAAAACATTTCTGTGGTGATGTCCAGAAGTTTATTGTTCATGTGTTCTTCAACATATTTTATTTTCAGGTTTTATATCCAAATCTTTAACTCACTTTGAGTTAATTTTTGTGTATGGTGCTAAATAATGATCTATTTTCATTTTAATGCATGTGACTGTTCAGATGTACCAGCACCATTTGTTGAAGAGGCTTTCTTTTCTCCATTGTACGGTCTTGTTTCCTTTGTCGTAATTTAGCTGGCCATGTATGTGTGGGTTTATTTCTGGCCTCTCAATTCTATTCCATTGGTCTATGTGTTTTTTTTTTCCCTCCAATATCATACTATCTGGATTGGTGGGTAAATTGGTTTCACTCATTCTGTGAACTGAAATAGTCTGTTTTTGTCAATTTTCCACATTGGAATTAGTCTAAGTTTTCCTTGAAGAAAAGATTCTATAGCTAAAAACAAACATTTGTAGTCAGAGATTGTGACTTCTCCCACATGTGTCTAGTCATTCTGACTGAATACTTTCATTGTAATTAGTAGTTTTTTGTTTTAACTCCACCACATGCAGAGTTGTCATGTTTTGGGTTTAGAACGAGCTATAGTTATTCAGGTAAATATTTACAAATTAGAGCTTAAGCTTGACTTCATTTAATTTAGTCTGTTGGAATCCTTGAAAAATAGGGACATTTTTCACATATTAATATTTCCCCCTATAGTTGAGATGAAGTTAATCTGTCTAAGCAGTATTAAAAAATGAACACCAAAATTAGTGGAGATTTGCAGAAGTAAAGTAGAAATGGATATGAGGTTCTTAATGAAGTTGCAGAGATAACTAATATGATTTTTTTCCTGAGGATTAGGGTGAAATGTCAGTGTTGAGCACATGAAAAGGCACTGAAAGGGAAAAACAATCCTGTTTTTTTGTAGCAGTCGGCAAGAATGGTTCCTGTACATTTCCATTATGCTGCAATTTCAAGTGATTTTCTTTTTCATAAACTGCTTTCTGTATGTAGTTCTTTCTAGCTCCACAGTGAGTTGGATACACTCACTTTAATTCTTAACTTGCAATTTAACCTGATTTTTGCCCTAATTCCATTATATGTTGTTTTTGAAGGAAATGGAAGGCATATGGTAGTTGCTTAATAACTATTCTTTATAGCTATCCATGGGATAGCACAGGAATAGTTTTTATAGAGTAGTGTCAAAGAGTTAATGAAGAGCTAAGACTAATGTCTGTTTTGGGAGGTATCTTTAATGTCAAAAAGGGAATAAATTAAGTTGTATGGTCTTGTCTCTACTTTATGTATGTGATTCCCTCACTGGACTTTAAGTTTTGGGGAATAGTAAGTAACTTTTTCTTTTCTGTATCCTCTTCTGAACATCATTGCCTGGTATATTTTGTAATTTTTAGTAAATCAAGCATCCTTTGATTTAATGATCAAGCCCCTTTGTCAAAATTATTAAGAAAAATGTCAACATTTAGAGCTACCTCCCTTAAGGATAGTGTTTTAGCAAAAAATGCCCTATGTCTTTGTATTGTTAAAAGAATGAGTTAGGGATAGAACTTTTTAATACTGATTTATCTCTAGGAACACATTTACTTACCAATTTTTATAAAATATCTGCTTTATGCCACTTGTTTTGATAGGATTATATAGCTAAGGCTATGGGCTTAGGCTCTGAATTTCAGTTATTTTGCAGGGTATTTTCTCCTTATCTTAGTGTTTGGAGGACTTTTTTTCTTCTGGGGTCTTCAAAGCGTATTTGTGTGGTTTTGGTCTAACTACTTATCATTTCCACCTTAACAGACTGTAGCAGAGATCATTTTTGGTCTGCTTATATAAGAAATGTGAAAGACTGCCCTTTTGACATTGTAAGATGTTAGTAGAGTTGATTTAAACACTTTTTTTCCTATCTCTGCTTTCTGTAGAGTAACTGCTGAAGAAAATGGTCATAGTTTCCACACACCTAACAAAGGACATCCCAGTGAAGATACTTCTTCTGATGTTCTTGAGACTGTTTTTAAACCAGCTCTTTCATCCCACACCATTCAAGTCTCAGAAGAGCAGAGTTCAACACCAACAACAGTGAAAAAATCTGGCAAGCTGAGGCAGCAAATAGATGTCAAAGCAGAACTGGAGAAGCGGCAAGGAGGGAAGCAACTCCTCAACTTAGTGGTCATTGGTAATACCTTTTGCTGCTCTAGATTGTCAATCAACTCTGGTTAAGGCTGACAGCTTTCTAGTGGCAACATGGAAACTATTGTTCCACTCTTGAGTTTCAGTATGCGTGTAATGGACATAAAGCAAGAAGGCATTGCTTTATAATGCTTCCTAGTCACCCTGGGTTAAATAATGCCAGGGAGATTATTAGAATTTGTTGTGGCATTTTCACTTTGTGAACATTTGGAAAATGGCATGTCTTACTGGAAATTTTTATTTCCAAAATCAAGGAAATTTGTCCTTTTTCTAAGGAGATATGCTCTATTTTTTGCCACTTTGATGTTCTATCATTGGATTAAAAATTGGTCTTTATTACTCTAAACCCTGACATGAACTATTGAGTTACATATTCATAGAATGCCTCAATGTGAACAACATCTGGACAATGTACCTAGTATTAATCCTGAATCAATTTTCCTTAGGTCATGTTGATGCTGGGAAAAGTACTCTGATGGGCCATATGCTTTATCTTCTGGGTAATGTAAACAAAAGAACTATGCATAAGTATGAACAAGAGTCTAAAAAGGCTGGCAAGGCTTCGTTTGCATATGCATGGGTCTTGGATGAGACTGGCGAAGAAAGGGAAAGGTAGTCACTATATTTCAAAACTTTCAGTATGAAATGATATATAGTCTTAAATAAATATGTAATATATGTTGAATATGTATGAAATATGAAAGCGATTGCTTTTAGAATAAGCTTTTAGTTATCAAGGTTATATTTTTATTGTCATTCTTATTGCAATCTACATGTCTTTTACTTTTCCAAATTCTGTGAGTATGGTTTCATTTATTTATTTTTTAAAGACTTATTTGTTTATGCATACAGAGCTGGGATATAGTCCGGAGGTATTGGGGTGGTGGGGGGTTGGGGTGAGAAGATTCACCAGAGACAGAGTGGGGAGCGGAACAGGTGGATTGACTGAAATACAGGGCTGAGGATGAGGAGAGCAGCGGGTGAGACAGGAGAAGTCTGCTGCGCCTTGTGGGTTAGCTCCCTGATTGAACTCATGTTGCAGTGGCTGCTGTTAGCTTCATAGTGCTGAGACTTAACCCATTGCACCACCAGGGAGGCCATATGAGTGGTTTTAAAAACTGTTTATCAAAAACACTTAAACATATACACAGGAAAAACAAAACAGTAAAAATCCAAAACAGTAAAAACATGACCTTAGCTAATTATTCCATGGGAGAATTTTCGGTTTTTATTTCCTTAAGTATAAGTCATATTATCTTGATTTTGAATTGAAATTATGAGTAAGATATTTATATCAGGTATTTATATATAAATTACAAGTAAGGTATTTCTAAAAGAGAGGTAACTTTTTGTAGTTAACTTTTATGTCTAGAATCAAAATGACCAGTAAATCCAAACTACTAGACTTAATTCATTTTTGTATCTTTCTGTACTGTTTTAATGAGACAGTCAACAAAGAAGTAATTAAATCTTTTCCCTACCATGCAAATTGAATCCAGTCAGTTATGCCTCCTGTATCTGTTACCATGTTCAACGCTAATTTGGGGTTGCTCCTAGTAGCAGACTCAGCTAGCTACTCTTATGCCCCAGTCAGAGAATAGCCCTGCTTTTGAAGGTTTAGAGTGGTGATATGTATCATATTAGAAGTGTTCTGGACAGAGAAGCCCATGGCACCTTTGTCAGGAAGGGAAAAGGATATCTTTTTTTTTTTAAAGATTTATTTATTTATACATACAAGCTGGGGTTACAGGCCAGAGGTGTGGGGCGGCGAGAGGGTTCACCAGAGATAGAGTGGGGAGCAGAACAGGCAGATCAGAAATACACTGCTGAGGGGAGCAGCGGGCGAGGCAGGAGAGGTCTGCCGTGCCATGTGGGATTCTCCCAGGTGGGGCCTCGAACTCGCATCGCGAGCTGCCGACAGCTCCACAGCGCAGCGCTCAACCGCTGCGCCACCAGGGAGGCCCAAGAAAAAGGATATCTTAATAATTTAGTGAAACTGCAAGTACATCTACTGCACCAAAATAATGACTAAAAATTCTGAGGTCCTCTGAAGTCCTTCTAAATTAACAAAGAAATTTCATGTGTTCCTGAGGTCTTCATTCTGAATATGGTTAGAGAATATATTTGGATTTTCATGCTTTTTTATATAGGTATATTTATTTTCTTGGAGTCTTGTGTAATCTACATTGATACATGAGGTAATTCTTTATAAAGGAGGTCACAATATACCTTACCTCTTCTGATAAATGGGAATTTATATCATAGTGGTTTTGTTTTTCTTGTAGGTCCCTTTTTTATTCTGTATAGTATCACAAGCTTTTTCTACCCTAATAAAACAACTGGGATATTTGCAAATTTTTATAAAACTAATATTGGAAAGCAGTGGAATTTTTGTATATCAGTATTAGAAGGCTAATTTCCATCTATCAGTTTACCAAGCAAATTATTATTAAAATGTGTAACTTTTTAAAATATGTAACTTTTTAGTTTTCTTTGTGTTATCTATTAAGTAGGTAATGAGATTGTGAAAGGTGTAAGAATGTGAGTGGAGCTGGCAAGTGAACTCTTATTTATCTTATTTCTAGCATAATCGATTTCAGTAGGTTATTTTTAGTGCTGCTGGTTCTTTATTGCTTAGCACTATGAATTTTTTAATAACATTCCTTTATTCTGTAAATAGCAGAAGCTTCCAAATGCATGATGGAAGTTTTAACTTACCACTAGCATTTTCCTTAATAGCTTTTCAAAAATATGTGTTGTTTATTCTACTGTTTTAAGTACTTGTAAATCCTCTGTATTGCTCATCAGTTAAATAGGAATTGATAAAGTGAGTGATATTTTCATATCTTTAGGGTTAGACAAACTGGATGTGGGTCAGGAGAGTAAGTTCTGATCAAAGCAGACTATGGGGGAGTTCTGAATAAATCTGGATCCACTTTTGAAGGCAATTACTTGGGGGTCATTAAAGAAAATTAAGTTTTGTTTTAGTAAACACAAATGACCCATGGTTTCAGATTAAACTAGGTTGACTTCACTAAGGACACCTACAGTTGTCTTACTGCTAGGGTGAACACATAGTATATCATTGTAATAGGACACATGGAAGATGGAGTGCTCTGTCATTACTCTGCACTATCTTGGGCAAATCAGAGTGAATAATTACTTAGTTTATTACTCATCTGATTTCTGTTTCTAAATTCTTGAAGTCGAGGGTCATTCAGTACCCTTGTAGACATTACCTGGGCTTTCTTATAATCTGAAACTATATTTTTGTGACTGAGAAGAGACCACTGCAGATCTATTGTGAAGAATGAATGACATACAAAATGAACTACCATTCATTTTTCTCAAGTTTTTAAAAACTGGGCTTTTACTTTGTTTTCTCCCTTTTGCTTTTAAATCTGAAACATACTGACCAACTTTGCAAGTGAAATTTTTGTAAGTTTGTTTCTGTAATTAGTAAAGCATAAGATGAGGATAGTTGCTCTTCTTCATTTTATTTTTTTTCATGTGCAATATTTACTGTCCTCTCCTCCAAATATGTCCCCTTATATCTTTCTTCACAATCTGTACTAATTCTTACCAAAAAAAGGAAATAGAAAACTTCCATCATTTTGATTAAGCTCTTAATGTATATATAACCTTATTTTAAAGCCATATGGATGTATTTCTATTACATCAGAAATGCCAGCCCCAATTGATCACTTAAATATTGAAAGTAATAGTCTTACATAATAAAATTACCATTGTTACTTAAGAATTTAGACTATCACTTAGCTTATATTATATTTAGACTATTACTGATAATTAAATATTCAGTGAATTCTAACTATTTCATTTTTTCTTTAAGGGGAGTAACAATGGATGTTGGTATGACAAAATTTGAGACCACAACCAAAGTTATTACATTAATGGATGCTCCAGGCCATAAGGATTTCATCCCAAATATGATTACAGGAGCGGCTCAGGTACCAGATATTTCCTTAGCTATAGTTCACTCAGTGTATATAAAATTTCCTGATGCTGAAATTATAATTCCAGGGTTTTAACTTTTTAAATTAAAAATGTATATGCTTTTTTAAGTTAGAGAAAAAAGAGGAATCTTCTCTTTTTTATGTTCTCTTTAATCTGTACTTTGTAAAGCATTTTCTAACTCTTTACAAAGAAGCAAATATATAAAAGCTGTAAATTTCTTTATAGTAAAATAATAGTAAAGTGATTGATGAGGTGCACCTTTATTTTTCACTTATTAATAAATTGGAGTAAATGTTTTACCGTCTGACTTTTTACTATATTTATATTCAAGTCCTATATGTATTTTTAAAGAGCTAATTTATGCAGGTAATGAAGCTTGGAAGTTTTCCCACTGAGGCTTATCTACTTCCTTATATGATTAAAAAAATTATAGTTTGTTAATGTACATAGTTCAATATAAGGACACTGAAAAATATCAGAGGTAATCACTTTAAATAATTAAAATGAAAACAGCTCTGCACATGTAGGACATTGATTTCTTTTATAATAAGTAAGTGATTGGAAAACATGGAAGTTCAAAAATTTGTCTGTGTTATTGGGCAAAAGCAGTTGAGCATTTTCTAAGTCATTCTACCCTTTAAAAGGGACTTTAATAGGAGCATTTGTCAATCTAAAAAGGATATAACTAGAATATATTTGAAGATAACTGAGGAAATATTCTGTATTAGAATGCATAGTTTCAGAATATTAATTTAAGGTTTATGGATTGAATGAGATAATGAAGACTAAAAGATAATAGTTTCTATTAATTGAATACCTAATATGGACTAGACACTGTACTAGCTATTTTTGTATGTATTTAGTTTAATTCTATGACAGTTCTATAAAGTAGTATCCCCATTTTAAAATTAGTCTACTTCTCTTTGTATTTACCACGTAGTACATATATTTTTCTTTGTTTCCTTACATGTATGTGTCTTTTGGGGGGGGCGCTGTATGGCTGTGTATGTTCATTCAGTTAATACTTACTGAATGTCAGCTACATGCCCGGTCCTATGGGCAACATGGGATATGCAGAACTGCAAAGAACATTTTGATAGTTTAACGAGAAAGGCAAACACCAGAATAAGCAGTTATGTAAAATGTTTTTGAATCTTGGAATCTTTTAGAGTCTAGAGTAACTATAAATTCCTTTCCAAACTCCCTTTGGAATTAGGGTAGGAAAGGATTTTAGAGATTATCTAATTGAATTCCATTACGTGACAAATGTCAAAGATACCAGCTTATCCAGTGTGCAAAATAGTGACTTAGGCTTTTGTGAACACCAAGAACACGCAGGGCATGCTACCTCTCCTCAAGGAAATCATAGTGTAGGAAGAGAAGACATATAAAGAAAGGTTTACAAAAATGTACTATAAGAAGAATGTATGTAGTATATATGATAAGGAGTGATCACTTTATATTTCATCAAAGACTTCCTTGAAAATGGCATTTGAGCTTCCAAAGACAAGCTCTTGCATAGAAAGAATATTTATAGAGAAATTGCCTGATAATTTTAAGGAGATGGTAATAGTAATAGGAAGAATATTGATGGCCTTAAGTATCTTAATACTTCAGTGAATTTTAAATTTAAGAAGGAACATATAACTTGAGAGTATTAGCAAAACCTGATGAAAAAGAGATTTGTAATTATTGAGCCTAGAATTTGCAAAGTCAGTGCTGAGTGCTTTATGAACTATGTTTGCTTACCTCCCACTGTCACTGTGAAATGGGTATATTGATACTGAAGGAGATTAGACACTTGACTGAGCTCTGAGACCTGTTAATGACAACACTGGAGTAAAAGAAAAAAATAGTTTAATTATTTTTCAAATTGATTGTTCCAGTATATGCTCTTAACTAAGAATTCTTGATCAGAAGAACTGAATCTCATTGAAGAAATTAGAGTTCAATATTATAAATAAGAAGGATTGGAGATGAATGCTACATTTAAGAGAAGTATAGAAGGGGAGTATTTGTGTAAGAATAAAAGGAAAGGAAAATAGTATAAATTGCCCCACCAGACAAAGTGTATGGATGCACTTCTAATTTAAATAGAAAGTTCTGGTCAACGTATATGATAAATTCTTGACTTCATGATTATTTTATTTCCCATTATCTGAAGATTATATGATAATAGAAGTGAAATTCTTTAAAGACTGGCACACACGTAAAGTGCTGTTAAAGAAGCAACTAACTGAAAAGCCATTGTGGACTCTGTTCTGACCTAAAGGCCAGAGCACTTAATGATGTGGATGGAATGTAAGAGGACCCTTGAGAGGTGATAATCATGTAACAGTCTGAAATAACTAAAGAGGAGAATGCCAGATTTAGTCATCATGTCCTGGATTACAGACAGCAGATTTCCATGAGAACAGGTATCCATACAAGGCAAAAACTATAAAAGAGAAAAATGAAAGAGTATTCCTTTAAAACATGTCCTGACAGTGCACTGGCAGACATAATTGATGTGAATGAAAATGGAGGAACATCTGTGGTGGCACAGACTGTTTACTGCAAATTTTCAAAGGCTGCATTCACATGATGCAAATGGAGTCACATGAAGAAACACCAACACAGAAGCAAAAGGGGAGCCTGAAAAACTAGTATCAGTTAGATTAAAGAGGAATTGATCTAAGGCTCAAATTAGCTCTTCTTTTTTTAATGTAAATCGAGTATGAGAAGGAAAATATCTTCCGTCTGATTCTCAAAAGATAGTCCTCAAAGATTAGGAAATTTTGTTATTCAGGGTTTTTTTTTGTTTGTTTTTCAGAAGCTGTAGAGTGTGAATGTGCTACTTTTTGATGATTCATTTATTCACAGTTTTTTATTATAAATAATACTTGTAACAAATGTCTTTATAGCTCCATAATTTCTCGAGGAGAAATTCCTATAATGGAGTTGATGGAAGCAAAATATATACCATTTTAAGGCTCTTGATACTGTGAGATGTTCCCCAGAAAGGCTATGCACTTGCAGTGCCACAGGCAAAGCCTGAGAATACCCCACGGCTGTGCCCTTTGCCTGCAGTAAACAATTTGTCTTTTAAATCTGCCAGTGTGATTTGTAGAAATGAGAAAAGGGAGCTATTGGTTGAGGTCTTTTTAATTTCCTTTTCGGGGGCAGTTTCTATGAATTTGAATTTTTTTCATGTTTATTGGTCAGTTATATTTCTTTAACAAATGTCTGCTTACATTCTTCAACTGATTTTCTGGAGTTAACGTCTTTTCTGGTTTTGATAAAGGTATTATGATTATAACTTTTACCTTATATGTTACAAATATTTGTCCCTCTTATATTTTATATTTATCCTCCTTTGCCTACATATTTTAATTGCTATGTAATGAAAGTAAGAATGTTCTGGATGTCTTTTTTTGGCCTTGTGCTTTTTTTAACTTTTAAAATTGTAATCCTTCTGTGTAAGTTTTTGTTTGATTTGCTTTGGTGTTTGGTGTTAGGTTAGAGTCTGTCTTTAAAATCTAACACAATAGAGTAATCTTTCCTTTGAATTAAACTGCTATGATGTATTTAGTTTTAACTCTTTTTTTCTTCCTTAGGCAGATGTAGCTGTTTTAGTTGTAGATGCCAGCAGGGGAGAGTTTGAAGCTGGATTTGAAACTGGGGGGCAAACACGAGAACATGGTCTCTTGGTTCGTTCTCTTGGAGTTACACAGCTTGCAGTGGCTGTGAATAAAATGGATCAGGTATTTAAAGGCTTTATGAGAATTCATTTTTGATGCCAATTAAGATTTTATTCTGCCATATAGATGATCTTAAATGTAACTAGTGTACATTTTATTGGTTGTATTTTTCTGAGTTGCCTTATTTAAAAACATTCATGATCCTTATTTTAAATAAATGAGAGTAATTTTTAAGCAAGAAGATACCTTCTCATTTTCAAAATTAATTTAAAAATCTTAAAATTGTTTTTGTAAATTGTTTTGTAGTATGAAGAAAACCTGAGATAACCTATATTTGTAACTCCCATTCCCTGCCCCCCCAAAACTTTTAGCTCTTTATTTTGTGCATCCTTCCAATTTTTACTGATAGATAAAAATCTTTCATTACTGCATTGGGTTATAGTCTTTTATTATCTGCTTTTTAAATAAATTGAAACTATTCTTGTATGTGTTTCTTATATTCTAGTAATTAATTTTTTGTATAAAAAAGTTGTTTTATGGCTTTTTTCAAATCTGTTTTAAAGATATAATTTATTCAAACAGTTCCCTGGAAGAAACACTTCCAGTTTGTGTGAGTGTGTGTGTGTGTGTGTGTGTGTGTGTGTGTGTGTGTGTGCATGTGGCCGCGCGCGGCACTTAAAAATGATTTAGTCTGTGGAAATTTCTGGGCCTAAGAGCATATACATTTTTAAGGGTTGCTATATATAATCAGAATGCCTTTGAGAAAAGTTTTATTTCATTTCCCCATTGTTAAACTTTTTTCATATCAGTCTTTAAGCAAGCTTATTTATTAAACATCTTAACCCTTTTTCTTGTCTTTCAGTATTTTTCCCAATTTATTTTTCATTTCGCTGATATGTTTTTGACATACATTCAATTTTATAAATATTTCTATTTGACTTATTTCTTTATATTTAGATGCTTTTTTACCTAAGGGTAGGCAGCTTACTCTCTTTTTTGTTTTTTAATGGTATCATTACTACATACCTTTTTTTTGTCCCTATCTTTTAGTATGAAAATTTCAAATATGGAGAAAAGTTGGTAGAATTTCATCGTTAACACCCATATTATACCCACTACTTAAGATTCTACTTGTTCATTCACACTTTTCTCTATTCCTATTGCAATGCAATTTTATCATGCAGTTACAAGTAAATTACAGACCTAATGCAGGATGTGTGTTATTATCTAGGGTTTATATTACATGTGATTTTTTAATCTGTTTTGGGACTGTCAGCAAATTTATTTCATTTCAGCAGTTAGTCTAAGCACAGTTTAATAAACTATTCACTTTTTTGAAATTTGAAATAACTTTTAGCATATACCAAAAAATTCTGTATTACATTGGAGTTTATTTCTGAGCTTTCTGTTGGTAGGATATTTTACTCTTAGATCATGTTAATGGTAACACCTGATATTCTGAGTTTTGATATATTTCATATTTGATAGATTTTATATATTTACATTTTATAGCTTTAATTATATTTTATTGCAGACATTAGAATTTTATGTATAGCATGGTCTGAAGCATAGTTTTAAAAATAAATTGAATCTTTATCAGGTTAATTGGCAACAAGAAAGATTTCAAGAGATTACTGGAAAGCTTGGGCACTTTCTTAAACAAGCAGGTTTTAAGGTAAGATAAATTTGAAATATATTTATTTTTCTTTATTCTCATCTTACTGATCCGAAGGGAGAAGCTAATACTTCAGTATTCTTTTCTTACTAAGTATGTTTAATTCTTTCTGTTTTTATTTTCCCTCAAATAATGTATATGTTATAGTCTTTGCATTATTTCACCTTAGGAAATTGCTTTATATTTTATAGATTTTAGATTTACATTAGCTGTCTGTGTTTGGGGAGGTCAGAGGAATGTGGAAACTAATAGAAAAGAATTTCTCCAGCAAAAATGTTATCAGGAAAAATGGCTGAATTTTTTTGGAACAAATTTGTAAGTTTTCAAAAAATATCAAGAGAGTTGAGAATTGTTAGGTAAAGTAACTTCAGGGCTGTAGTTCTATAAATTCTATTACTTTTTGAAAAGTACATTGATACAGTTGTGGTAATGGTGAGCCCTATGACTTTTTAAAACAATGCTATATTAAGTTTCATATATTCAACTTTTTTTTAATAGGAAAGTGATGTAGCATTTATCCCTACAAGTGGTCTAAGTGGTGAAAATCTAATCACAAGATCCCAATCAAGTGAACTCACAAAATGGTATAAAGGATTGTGTTTATTAGAACAAATAGGTAAGTATACTGCCATACTGATTTTAATACATTGTCAACATGATATTATTTTTATTTAGCATACTCTATGGGACTGTGAAAAGGCGTAGGATTTGTAGTCAGGGACGATAGGTTACCAGTTTTGAAATAACATGTAATATTTAAACTAATACTTAGTTTTCCTTATTTAATTAATAGGACTTAATGCCTATCCTGACTGCCTTACAGATTCATGCCAATATTAAATAAGATAATGTGTGAAAACATTTTGTAAACTGCAAACTATTATATGAATGTCTGTCGATTTGCTATTAGTATTTATAAAAATACCATCTTCTAGGAGACATGGTACTTTATATAAAAGGACTCACAGAACATGAGTAAAATATTATTTTTAAATTAAAACTTACTTTTTACCATTTTTTTCAGATTCCTTTAAGCCCCCTCAAAGATCTATTGATAAGCCTTTTAGATTATGTGTATCTGATGTTTTCAAAGGTAAGTACTCTCTCTGCAGTGCTACTTTCAGTTGACTGCTGCCTTTCCAAAAATTCTCTCCTCACCTCTTTTCTGATCAAATTATTATATTCCTGTCTTTATGCCAGTGTAAGAATCATTGTTCAATTAATCTTAAAGTGCACAGTTCCAGTCACTTAAGTCTACCCAGAAAATCTTCATTTTACTCACCATCTTCCCATCTCTTACTCACCTTCCAGGTATAAAAAAAGAACCCTATCTCTTATCTTTCTGGCCTTATAATTTTTTTCTCCCATTTGAGTCCTTTAGTTTCTGTACTTCCAACCAATCTGCATTGTTCGCTGTTCCTTAACCACATAGAATCTTTATTGCCATTATATCTACCCAGGTTTTGCTCTTTGCTCTTGTGCATTTCAGACCCATCTGAAGTAGTCTGGATCCAGTGAGGAGACAGATACCACACATAGCTGAAACAGAAAGTTTAACAAAAAGAATTAATAATATGAGAAAAAAGTGACTGTGAGCTATAAGGAAATCTATATGGAACTCTAGGAGTGAGGAAGGATACATAAGGAAGGACAAATTTAGAAGGAGTTAAGGTCTTCTTGGAGAAGACATTAAATACTTAAGAACACAACTAATTTAACTACAAGACCCTTTAAAAACTATAAAACAGCAGAAAGCTGTTTAATAACACTGAATAAATAAATAAAAGGATATAACATATATATATATTGGAATAATTATACAGTACAGATGGCAGTTGTCCCCCAAATAAATCTCCATTATCACACAACAAGCAGTGAAGAATGGATGTGGATTTGAGCAACAGTACATTGATTACTGGAAAACTCACCCACACATGTCTCTCTGTGTTCTCTGAACCCTCTCTCTTTGCATTTTTATGCATATTATAATTGTATGCTTCCTGTTTACTTCATGAAGATTGTGAACTTCTTGAGAGCAAGCACTGCCTCTTCTATAGCTATTTTTTCTATACCTGATTCAGTACCTACCACATAATACATGTTTAACAAATGAGTAGTCAATGAATCATGTTGCTTCAAAATAATCCCTTAGTGAAGTTGAAATTTTTCGTTATTGTTATTAGCTTCCAATATTCCCATTGTAGAGGAAATAGGATAATGCTTTGCAAAATACCTACTATCTACTTAAAATCTTTCAATTAAGAATATTTACTGATTTATAACTTCTTACCTCCTGTACTCTCTACAGGCTGCTTCCTAACTGCACCTGTACTGCTTTCCCAGTACCTTCCCACTGAAGTTACCGAGTGACCTTTTGGTTATTGAAGTCAGTACACATTTTTCAAGTCCATCTTCCATTTTACATCAAGTTGGCGCCAGTTCTGAGGCTGGTAGCCACATCTCCTTGAAACTTTTCCCCCTGAATGTCTCTGACCAACTTTCTCCTGCTTCTCTCTTCTATTCTGACTTCTCTACGTCTTCTCCTTGGGCTTCCCTTTCTTTGGCTCTTAACTGGTGTTCTGTTGCTTCACACCTTTTCTTGCTCTTCCTGCTCCTTTTGAACAAATAATCTTGAGCTCATCTGTCTCTTGCATCTTTTTTAAAATTTTTTTTTAAAGATTTATTTTTTATTTATACATACAAGTTGGGGTACAGGCCAGAGGCGTGGGGCAGCAAGAGGGTTCACCAGAGACAGAGCGGGTAGCAGAACAGGCAGATCAGAAATACACTGCTGAGGGGAGCAGCGGGCAAGGCAGGAGAGGTCTGCCACGCCATGTGGGAATCTCCCCGGCCGGGCGTCGAACTCGCGTCGCCACTGCCAACAGCTTCATACATGTGCTAAGTGCTGCTGGACATCTCTAGGAAGTGTGCACCCATAGTGCCATTCTTAGAGAATTTGATCTAATTGGTGCCCTCTGAAATGCATCTTCTCCACGTGTGTGTTGTAAACACTTAAAATTCACCCAGGCTAAAGTGGATTTTGTTCCTTAATTTCTTGTCTCAGTTGCTTCCTTTTGTCATCATTCTTCACCTGTCATAACTAATTTGCAACTTCTTGAGTTTATTCCCTTTCTGTAGTCAGTACATCATTTTAGTCCACCTCCCTCTGCTGTCAGAAATACCATCATGTCATTTCTGTCTTCATATTCCTTCGCTAGGTTCTCCTTAACTAAGGATGAAGTTAAGCCCTGTGCATGATTTGTGAAGCTCTGTTGCCATTTGTCCTTTGCCCACCTCTGTCACCTCATGCTTGCCTTTTCCTTGTTATTCCACATGCTCTGCCCACATAAACAACACACTGACTCAGCCCATCCCATGTGCACTTGCGACTGTTCCTGTGCACATGCAGTTTGCTGGGCCAGAGCGCTTTCCTCCTTTTGCTCTCGCCAAAGCAAAAGCTCCTTGGTAACTCCTTCCTTTTCCTTCCAAGCACCAAGCTAAAGTGTAATCATCCCCCCCATCATGAATTCCTCATTGTGCCCTTTTCTGTTTTCACTGTACATTATAAATAGCAGTTTATTGCAAGATAAAGTAAATTTTGTCCCTCTTCACTAGTGTAAACTCCTTAGTGTCAGGGCTTCTTAATTTCATTTCTTTATCCCCAGAGTTTAGCACAGTGCCTGGCACTTAGTAAGCACTGAGTAAATATTTGGGGGGAGGGGAGAAAAAGACAAACTCCCATTATGAACTGTTTCATAATGCGAATACTTTTATTTGTAGAAAATCAAGAGTAGAATGTGGTGTGACATATTTACTACCTTTGTTTAAAATTCTGAAATGATTATTGTTCAATGTTCATTGAACTACTAGTTTTATATAACTACCACTATTAATCATCAAATATACCGTTGCTATATGAATCATAAGATTTTGGCATTTTTTACAGATCAAGGTTCTGGATTTTGTGTAACTGGTAAAATTGAAGCTGGTTATATCCAAACTGGTGACCGACTACTGGCAATGCCTCCTAATGAAACTTGTACTGCAAAAGGTACTCCTGAAAGATTCTTTTGTCAAACAGCCCTTAAGTTGAGACAGCAGATTTTTAAAGTAGTTTAGTTATTAGCTCCAGAGTAACTTCTTACTGAAATTGTAACTGCCTGTCAAAATGATACTAACTGTTAAAGATAAAAATGTGAAAACATTAAACGATTTTTTCTGTCATGACTGTGTGTATATATATGTACATGTAACATTCTAACTGTGGGAGCGTTTTTTTCTTAGACACTGATCTGAGAAGCCTGGTTAGGATTTAACCAGATGTATAGACACCTGACTGGTATTTTAAAATAGTATTCAGTAGCAGAAATTAAATCTAACCCCAACCTGGACTAAATAGTCACTGACAAAGCGGACTGCACAGTCTGTTGTTTTTGGATAAGTATTTCACAGTTACTGTAAGTTAACAGCTTTGACTAAAGCCGTCATTTTCAACTAAAAATATTTTACAAAGACCTTATTAAGAAAATGAGATGCAAATGCAGAAATACCTATTGTTGAAAGGAGAAATTGAGTTGATTCTAAGGGCCACAGATGTGTTTTTGCACATCAATCTAGTGTATTACTTTAGTGATGGCTGATAGTTCTTTTAGTCATTTGACTACATATATACACATGTTGTTCTTTTCTGAATTCTGTTTGGAAGTTTATGTTTCTATATTTACCTTCATCTAGCTTCCAACTAAGTTTCCAAATTAAACATAAAATTAAAGATCTGTTTTATACTACAAGTTAATATTATTTGTACTAATTTTAAGCAAAAGTATAACTTATTGGGAATGTTAAAATTTTTAAAAATTTCAGTACTTTTTCTTCTCTTCCTCTTATTTGGAGTTCATTTCCAGAGTTGTACCTTCTTGGTTTAAAATAGGAATGTACATTGGTTTGTATTAATTTGCTTACTCTAAAAACATTACTTGTTAAAGAAATAAGAAATTAATGAATATCCGTTTACATAACAGATTAATTTAAGCTTAAACCTGAATAAAGGAGTGAAAGGCAAAGTTATTTCCATTTGACCTTTTTCTTTCTGCTTGCTAGGAATCATGAAAATTCTGTTTACATAAAAGTAATATGTACCTTTTTTAAAGATTTATTTATTTATGCATACAAGCTCAGGTGAGGCCAGAGGTGTGTGTGGGGTAAGAGGATTCACCAGAGACAGAGTGGGGAGCAGAACAGGCAGACAGACTGAAATACACTGCTGAGGGGAACCGCGGGTGAGGCAGGAGAGGTCTGCTGTGCCATGTGGGAATCTCCCTGGCCGGGTATCAAACTTGTGCTGCAGTGGCTCTGGATAGCCTCATAATGCTGCGACCCAACCCGTTGTGCCACCAGGGAGGCCCAAAAGTAATATGCACTTTTAAAAAAAGTATTTATTGTTTGCAAGTTCAAATCTCTGCTTTTGTTTTGTAAAGTGAGCAAGAGCTTCAATGTTTTTTGTTTTTCTTTAAAGATTTATTTATTTATACATACAAGCTGGGGTACAGTCCAGAGGCGTGGGGCAGCGAGAGGGTTCACCAGAGACAGAGTGGGGAGCAGAACAGGCAGATCAGAAGTACACACAAGGGACCATGGAGATGGATCACGGGTGAATTGGTGGTGGGCTACCCTAGGGGAATACAAAATGTAAAAGACATAAATAACAATAAAAATATATATTAAAAAAAAAAAAAAAAAAAGAAGTACACTGCTAAGGGGAGCAGCGGGCGAGGCAGGAGAGGTCTGCCGCACAATGTGGGATTCTCCCCGGCTGGGCGTTGAACTCACATCCCGCGCTCCACAGCACAGTGCTCGCTGCTGCGCCACCAGGGAGGTCAAGAGCGTCACTGTTTTTTAAAGAATAATTACTGTGTATGTTGACAAGTTTTTTTGAGAGTAGGAAATCTTTTTACCATTATACATTAATTAAAACCATGATCTTAAAATTATCATGGAACTTACATACTGGCTTTCTTGGAACCTCCAAAATCACGGTTTGATCACCTCTGAAAGTCCTACATTCTTTCGCTCTATCCTTCCTCTCTCTTTACCAAAGATACTCCAGCCAATTAGCTTTTTAATCCAATGGCTCTTCAAGGAGAAAGCCATATGAGAAATACCAGGCAGCAATATCTCACTCTTGAGGGCCCACACTTCTTATCCAGCTTGCAGGATCTGAGTCCTCAATTTCTGACCCTAAATTTTGTTTGATTTGCTTCACTGTATAATGTATGTTTCTATCTGAACACTTTAGATGCTATTATGACTCACTAACCAGTACTGTTCTAAAAGAGAGAACTGACTAAACCTGCCACTGACAAATGGAAATTCTAAATTATGTTTTCGTTTTATTAACTTACCAAGTTCATGGAATGTTTGAAAAAGAATCTTTTTGTGTAACTTCTATCCAACGAAGAAAGTCCTTAAGAAGAAAAAATATTAAATGTGAGATAGTGTGACATATTTGGGGGAACACAGTTAGATTTTATGTTACATTTAGAAAATTTTATATTTTAATTGAACATCTAGTATGACAACTCTTCAAAATCTTGTGCCAAAGACAATCTCTATTATATATAATTATCTAGCTCCTATCTTTAAATCCATATTTTATAGCAAAAATCATAATAATTTTTATGTGCATTTAAGAAAACAACTTTAATTAGTTGAATATATAACAGACATTTCCAAATATTATAATTGTTAGCATTTGTGGAATCAAGAACCCCCTTCATGAAGTTATGGTCCTTAGATTAATGCAGATGTGCATATATGTAAAATTATTAATAAAATGCTAGGTGGTCTAAGAGCTCTAAAAGTTCTTGAACTCCTTAAAAGTCTGAAAGAAACTCACTTAAATGCATACTACTTGAGAAAAATGAGTATTTTTAGAAAAATGTTGATGAATTATAACTTACTAAAAACATATCAATGAAGCATTATTTTCACAGTGTTTGACCTATCATCTTCTGCAGAAGAGTTACGCTGGCAGTGGAAAGCAACTTATAGCATAACTTGACCCTATGGAATAAAAATATGAGATATCTTTTAAAAGCCTTTGAATAAGGTAGCTGAATAATTAATTAGTCTTTGGAATTGTTTGCCAGGATTGTGCCTTGGTAGTATGGGTATATTGCTATCCTTTTAGTGATATGTGGGATCACGTTTAAATTAAATTTTCTTACATTACTAATCTCTTCCTTTTCCTATAACCAGTTATCATTGTGCATAGCTCTCTGGAAATCTTGAGCCAGTAATAGTAAAGGGCTTGCCTGACTTAGCACTGGTATTGGAAAACATAGGCAATTATTCAGCTGGTTGTCTAATAGCAAAGCTCAAGGGAATAAAATACTACTAATTGCCTTCCCCAGACCCATCTTTTATGCTATTAAAAGTACTTTGAAGTGTATTATTGCGCCCGCATCCATTAACATAAGAGAAATATTTGAATGGGGACTGCTTAAAAAATATGCTTTTTTTGTAAGTGAGTTTTAAAATCTTGATTTAATAAGCGGAAGTCAGCCTTTTGTGGAAAAATGTAACTCCCTTTATGTTTAGGGTGGTGTTCCAAAGGGTCAAGAGGAAGTATGTTTTCCTCAGTGCTCACAGTTACACTTCTCACTCTCAATCCATTCATACTGAAAATGATGAGTAGTGAATGACTGAAGAGGCCAAACCAGCGAACTCACTTGGTTGTTATGGTTTGATATTGAGGTGTTTCACTATATGCTTTGGTTCTTACTCATTTCCAGGAATCACTTTGCATGATGAACCTGTCGATTGGGCAGCAGCAGGTGATCATGTTAGTCTTACATTGGTTGGAATGGATATCATCAAAATCAAGTGAGTGAGAAAATAACCTTAAGCAACTGTTGTTTTGGATAAAGGACCTCAAAACACATAAATTTTGAAATTCACTGGCTCACATGAAAGAATGAGTATCATTTCTGAATTCCATTTGGCCACAAATGGACACTTGTGAAAGTATAAAAATTATAAGCAAAACCTACTTAGAATTAAATTAATGAATATCAGTGCACATATTACATGTTCTTTGAATGAAAGCTATAATGTCTGAAAATGAAATAAGATTAATCGTGGCACAAAGTCATGCTTTAAGCGAAAAGAAAATATTTAGAAAAAGACCCTAATTTACTTGATTGTTTTACTTTGTAAATGATTTTAGAGGTATCTCTATTGGATATAAATTTATTTATCCTCCAACTACCTTCTCTCTCTGTCTCTTTCTCTTTCTCTCTCTCTCTTTATCTTTACAGTGTTGGCTGCATATTTTGTGGCCCCAAAGAACCCATTAAAGCTTGCACTCGTTTCAGAGCCCGAATCCTCATCTTTAATATTGAAATTCCTATCACTAAAGGATTTCCTGTAAGTTTCAAAATGTTTGTTGTTACTGTTTTCATAAATTAAAAATAACCCTATCCTAAAAAGTAATAACTGTCTTTACATGTGATGTGCTATAGTTATTTTGAACTAGCATCTTATTACTCTAACCCAGAAAAACATGACATTAGAATTTTAAAATCTTTTTTTTTTTCTACTTTGAGCCTTGAGTCTGGGGACTTTTTTTTCCAAAGAGAGATTGAGAAGAAATTTCATAATCTGTGGGAGACAAGCTGATGATGATAATAAAATTCATCTAGGGAAAATGGTTGATCCTTTTTTGGTGTATTCTAAAGATTGCCTGACTAATCTTTGAATGGGTCTTTCTATTTTTGTTTTGTTTTGATATACATTTGGTAGTTTTTCTGATTTAAAAAGTAATACATTGTTATAGAAAATTTTGCAAAACACAGCAAGTATAAAGATAATAAGAATGTTCTGTAATTACTTGATCATAGGCCACCACTCTTCCCATTTCAGTGTATTTTTATGTGTACATGTTACCCATCCTTTGGTATTAATGGGTAAACTGTGTTTAAAGAGCATATTCAGACCCAGCCTACTATGAGGTTGGGTTGCGGGTCAACTTTGGTCAGTATCATTTGAATATACGCATTTGTGGGAGGAGGAAAATTTTATATTTTAATGTTAACTTATCCAAGAAAGATACCCCTCAGGAGTAGCTTGAATACCTATTTTATATTTAATTTTTTTTTCAGCTATATGGGCTTGCCCTATGTTTTATGATTTCTTGTTTTCACCCTTATCAAAAAAGCATATTCCCGTTAGACCTTTTTTCTTGATCACTTATATAGTAGTTGCTGCATGACAATAAAAAATGTTTGTCAGTAGAATTGACTTGCCTTTGAAAAGATAAACAGATCATTTTCACCATTTGATGCATCTTTAAAATAAAAGTAAGACAGTAATAGTAATTGATCTGTAAACTTGTTTAAAGTTAGTGATGGTGTTTTAGAGGTTGGGAATTTATCTAGTTTACTTAGATTACTTTCATACTTAAACACCTATATTTGAGATGATAATGTACTTTGCTTATAATTCTTTGTAATTATTTCTATGTAAATTTGATCATATAAGGTTGTATTTGTAAGATACTGTTTAAGTACTTAAGTTTTAACAGTTATTCCTTTCATATGCTAAATAAGTAATAATAGCTAGCCAAAAAATTGTTACAGATGAAAATGTTTAATTTTTAAGCTATCAAAATGTACCGATATGTATTGATAGGCAAAAAATTATAACTTAATTGCTATGAGTGAATGGCATTCATTCTTAGAAATTAGTATGTCCTAAGGGGAGAAGCTGGAGAGTTTGGTTGCTGTGTGCTTTTACTCATGCAGCAATCATTTTTGCCAGTGGAGAGGTAGAGAGGTCAAGAAGTCAGTAGTTACTTTGAATAGTAATACTGTCTTCCTGTCTACTGTAGTTTCTGTAAAAGTAAGTATGAATTGAAAGTTTTTCAGTGCTGTTTTATTAGATTCTACCAGCATACATTGATTCACAAATACCAGGCTGAAATTCATTTCAGAAAAAAATGGTCATCTTTTCTCTTTCCTGTGGGGGAAAAAATAAACACAACAGTTTGTTGAACTAAGAAAAGGCTTCCTAAGCAATTAAAATTTCACTATTTAGGAACTAATTCCTTAGCGCCACATTGGTGTATTTAAGTTTTCCTTGGTTTGAATGGTAAATTCTATATATTATTAACTAAATTCCTGTATTTTTGCAGTAAAATGCTCATAATATGAAATTACCATTTTTACCATTTTAATAAGTGTACAGTTTAGTGGCATGAAGTTCTTCATATTGTTGTGCAGTGATCAGTACCGCACATCTCAAGCACTTTTTCATCATTTCACACTGAAACACACTGAAAAGTTATTCCCCATCTCACCCCCAATCTCCCTGGCAGCCACCATTCTACTTTATGAATTTGCCTACCTAGGACCTTCATAGAGTCAAATCATCCATTATTTGTCCTTTTGTATCTGATTTATTTTACTTACAATGTTTCGGAGCTTTATCCATTTGTAGCATATTTCAGAATTTCGTTTCTTTTTAAGGCTGAATAATATTCCATTGTGTGTGTATGCCACTTTTTGTTTATAAATATGAAGAGGCATATCACTGTGGTTTTGATTTGCATTTCCCTGTATGATTTTACAGGTATTTTCTTCCATTCTGTGGGTTTTCTTCTCTCGATAATATCCTTTGATGCACAAGTTTTTTATTTTGAGGAAGTCCAATTTATCAGTGTCTCTTTTGTTGCCTATACTTAGGGTACCATATCCAAGAAATCATTACCAGATTCAATGTCAAGAATATTTTTTCCTAAGTGATTTATTGTTTTAGTTCTTGTATGTAGATCTTTGAAACATCTGAGTTAATTTTTTAATATAGTACAAGGTAGAGCTTCATCTTCATTGCTTTGCCCGTGGATTGTACTTTTCCCAACACCTTTTCTTGAAAAGGTCATGTTTACCCTATTTTATTGTGTTGGTACACTTCTTAAAAACCAATTAATCATATGTGTGTTGATAATTTTTAAATGCAGGTTACCTAGAAGTGTAAGGAAAATAATAATTGGATTTATTTTTGACACCTAACAGATTCTGTATTCTATTACAGTTACGAAACACTGGATAATTTGATCCTCATAGCCCCATGTGAAGTAGTCCCAACTTTCATTTGAAACTCTTCAGGCTAGTGTTTCAGAATTCAGAAATGTTCAGATTTGAGAAATGTGACATGATGCTTGAATGTCATGGAAAACCCCTACCACAGAGGGAGCAATACCCTGTGATCTAACATTTTAATATGTCTGTACCGCACCACACCTTGTTACTACTAATGCTAAGTGAAATAAATTCCCTTACTTCCAGTCCCATTTTACTACTTAGATGGGTTTATAACAGATTTAGAAAAAACTTAGGTTTTTACTCTTTGAAATTACAGGCAGAGATTGTGGATCTGTATTGTTAGTGTTGGCCCCATTTACAGATGAGGTGTTAAGAGACCAAGTGGTTTTAATTATCTGAATAATGAGTGATTAAGCCAGGACTCGGCATTTTTCACTTTGAAATCCAACACTATTTTTTTTCTCCTGTTACACTCTTGCTTGTTACTTTGAGCTATGGGTGACTTTGGTTGTAGACAGCATGAATTAAAATGTTAAAAGATAGTGTACACTTACTTCCAAATTACCCAATTATTTGCATATGGATTTTTTCTCTCTCATAGTTCAATAAGTAGTTTGTTTGAACTGTGCTGAGCTATGGAGATAAAAAGGTAAATAAAACCTAACCCCAAACCCCCACAACCCTTTCTTCATCCACCCTGATTTTATGGTGGAACCCACACATAGCTCACGAAAGTTAAAAGACTCTTAACTAGATTCATATGCCTCTGTTCTTTCAAATTTAGCAAGTCATAGAAACCAGTACCAGTTTCTTAATCACACCCAAGCTGAGTGAAGGGAATCCTGCTTGTTAACCTAAGTTGCTTGTTTCAAAAGAGTAGTTCTTAGATACTTGGACCTACATTTTTACGTTGGTGCTGTTTGATTCCTCAATCCTTTGAATGCACTAGCATGTTTCTCACCACTTTGCCGTACATTGTAAAAGTTTTTTTGCCCCCCTGAGTTGATTTTTAATTATGTTTGGAATCTTTCCACTTCACAATGGCCAAATGCCATTGAAAAAGAAAACTAATTTGTCTTTGTGGAATGATGTTCAGTTGTATCTTTTAAAAAGCCCAAGTGACTGACTTTCTTCATTTTAGATGTTCTTTATTCCTTCATTCTCACTTTCATTTCACATGTATTTACTGAGTGTCAACAAATGTCTGTCACTAGTACACATAATTCCTTTTCTCACAGAGTTCATATTTGCAGTGGATTACAGCTAGTAATTATAATAAAAATTGTAATGTTATGTAGTAGGATTATGTTGTGATGTTATGTAGTAGGATTATGGTGAATAGGAAGGTATTCAGCTCAGACTACAGGTTCAGGCTTCTTGTAGACAGTGGATCTATACTGAGACCAGAGACAGACTAGGATGAATAGGAGTTAGCCAAGTAAAGTGACGGTATGTTCTAGCCAGAACATAGTATGTGTGAATGACTTCAATGCATGTAGAAAATGAAAGCTCTCTGTGTCTGGAGCTTTGAATGCAAGAGATGGAGAAAGATGATGCTGGAGAGTTAAGCAAAAGTCAGATTAGGAAGCCTTGATGCCTTGTAGTGGAATTAAAGTTTACATGGTCTTAAAAGCAAGGACACCATTAAATTTGTATTTTAGAAAATCGGTTTGGTATACATACGAAGAATGGATTTTAAAGGGGCAAGAGTGGATGCAGAGACCAGCCAGGAGCCTATATTTTCTTTCAGATGAGAGATGGTTGTTCTGGACTTACCTTTGTAAAAGGAAAGAAAGTACACAGAATTAGGGTTAATAAAAATTAATAATTGAATGACTGGTATTTTCAAAAGGTTTATCCATAGTCCCCCTTATATTTCTGTTTTATGAATGTGCAAATTGTTTTAACCAGGAAATTCCAGTGTGGAGAGGTCAGTATTTTTACACACAACCAGCATAAATAGTGTTTACAGTCCAATTCAGCTTTGATAGCTTTGCCAGTTCCTGAGTACTTGGTCTTTCTACTCTACCCAAACTATAGACACATTTAACTCTAGATCCTTATTATTTGAATGAAGATAGTTTTAACTCACTCCAGTGGACCTAAGCACAAAGTTCAGTTCCTACCATAGTCACACTGTTACTTAATCTTTTTGATATTAAATTTCTTTACATGTAAGGCATGAAAATAATAAACAATATATAAGGTCATGAGTTAGCTGAATATTTACCTTGTGCTACGCACCTTTTAAATATAATACCTGATTTTCATCATTTTAGTGATAAGAAGCCTGAGGTTGGAGCCTCCCTGGTGGCCTAGGGGTTAAATCTCAGCGCTTTCACTGCTATGGCCTGAATTCAATCCGTGGCCAGGGAGCTGACCCACATACCATGCCTCTCCTGACTCGCCTGCTACTCCCCTTAGCAGTGTATTTCAGTCAGTCCTCCTGTTCTGCTCCCCACTCTGTCTCTGGTGAATCCTCTCCCTCCCTGTATTTCTGTCCTACACCCCAGTTCTTCTAAGCAAAGAAAAAACAAAACACGACAAAAAATCTCCTGAGGCTGGAGATGTTGAGGGTAAGAAGCTCTTAAAGGATTTAGTCCAAATCCTATAGCTTGAAAGTAGTAAAGTCAAGATTTGAACTCAGATCTGCTGACTTCCAAACCTGTCTAAACTCCCTTATAATGTTTCATCTTCATTGTCTAACAATGAGTATACTAATTTTTATGAATTATGCCCCCTTATTTTCCCCCTCCCCCTTATTTTTATGATAAAACAGCTCACATTTGTTGAACACTTATTATCCCAGGCACAATGTCTGATCCTGTTTAATTTTTGTCACAAGCCTGTAAGACTGACCTATTACACCACTGAGGAAACTGAGGTATAGAAATATTCAAGTGAAAGAGCTGAAACTCTATCCAAGTTCGTTCTCTACTACTCCTTATAATAATAATTGTCCTAAATGACAAATTCACTTAATCTTTACCACAACCCTAAGATGTTGTTATTATTACTTGCTTCCTTTAGAGAGTTAAAAGGTGAGAGTAAAGTTAGGTAATTCACTACAGTTTATACAGTAAGTGATGGAATAGAAATCTGAACTGCCTCCTGCGACCTTTCCCCTAGTAAGTTAATGAACAACCTGACTAGACTGGCGGATGGGTCTCAGAGCAGGGAACCACAAGCCTGAAAAACCCCACAGAGCAGTGCTGAGTTGAGTGTGATCAAATGTGAGTGTCAGAGATGTGATGGTAAAAGGGGTTTTGTGTTGAAATCTTTTGCTGTAGGTGCTCTTACACTACCAAACCGTGAGTGAGCCGGCTGTCATCAAACGATTGATTAGTGTCTTAAACAAAAGCACGGGCGAAGTCACAAAGAAAAAGCCCAAGTAAGTGTTTTAATGCATAAAAAATAGCCATAGCAATTTAAGATAATTCATTGCAGATAAATTCATTTGTGTTGTATTTCTCTTTGTGGTAAGTGAGATCTATTTTTTTTCACTTGTTCCAGAAATAATTGTTTTCAAGTACAAATGCAAAAGTAAATATTTAAGCTCTTGTTTGGGTATGATTGCTTGATACAATTTCTGTTACCTGTGGTGGGAGGGGATATGAATTGTACATAGACATTTATATGTTTGTATCACCTAGATACTGATGATATAAATATAAAGGCATTTAAAAAAGTAGTTTGCTTAAAGATGAATTTGAATTATGCCTAGCCAGTGGTTACAGATTCCATCTGGTTATTAGTAACTTTCTTATCACTTCCTTAATGAGTATCATTTCCTTTGCTAAGAAAGCCCTGGAAGAAAGTATTCTATAAATTCTGTAACTCCTAATTTCCCCCCCACCCAGAAAGTACTTTCCTTCCTGCTGGAAGTCCAGCTGGAGCTGTAGTTGAGGTGATCGCCACCAATTTGTTCCCCTCTGATCATCGTTAATCTAGACTTGGCTGTAGACAATTTCCCTTTGACTGGCACAAGATTGGGATTTTTCAAAGGAAGTGCTTCCTTAGAAATTTGAGTTTCTTATCCTAATTCACCTAAAGACTAGCCACAGTTTTGTTTGGCTACATCAGCTTTGGGGTTTTCCTTATTTCAACCCTATGGGGATTTCCATCTGAAATCCCCTTTTTTCAGTGCTTGGGTGTTCCTCCTCTTTGCACTTGTGTAAGAGGCCAGAGGTGGTTAGTTGGTTAATGGTTTGGCTGCAGGTGGAAGAGAGAATCTACACACTGCTGTAAACCCCTGCCTATTTCTCTCTTAGTCAGGAGGAAAGATTTGTTTAATCTCTCTCTTAAAGTTGGTTCTTTATTTTCAACCTGAGTCTCTGGTTTCTAGCATGAGTGTCTGCCATGATGTTCTGAGACATGACAGGATTAATACTTACATTTCTTGAGAACCAGTTTTCTAAACTGTCATGAATGCTTTCATGTGCTTATATTCTCAGCAACTACTGAGTAGGTACTATTTTTCTCCCTTTTTTCAGATTGGAAAATTGAGATATAGAGAGGTTGTATATCGTGTTCAAAGTCACAAAGCTAGCAAGTGACAGAGCCAGTATTCTAGCCCAATCAGTTCACATACACAAATTTTACTTGTTTTGGCAGGACCCTAGGTTGTTTGACCTGAACAATTAATTTGAAATATTCTTAGTCTGTTATTAGCTCATCATATCTAATCCTGAATTTCTCCTTTCTACCCCTGCTGAAAAATCCCAGCTCAGTGATGCTTGGTCTTACTAGATTCTCATGTTAGTTTTCACTTTTACTTTTTTGTAGCTTAGTCCTATTCTCTTATTCCATACCAGCACATTTCCACATTTCCACATTCATAATGATTATTTGGCCTTTAATCTTCATTTCCACCTGTACATTATAGGATTGATTACTTTATATGAAATGAAAATGAATATTCTAGAAACTAAAGTAAGCACAATTACATGTTCTCCTTCCTAAGAAATGGGTCTTTGAACTGAAATTGTCAAAAACCAGTGTTTGGAGATCTTGGAATACTTTTTTAAAGAAAGTTGTTTGACTTTCTGACTGTCCCTGAACTGAATTTTCAGAGGAGGAATTTATGATTTATGATTCCTCTATCCTTCCAGAGCACCTCAAAATTAAATTAGTGAACATTTTCAAAATGCCCTTGTCACTTTTACCTCCTTTAATAAGTGTGGATGGGGTCCACACACAAGGATTTCTGCTTATTTACATGAAACTGTTAACAGTTAGGCTCATGCCCCATCCCCCTTCATTTCCTACAAACATACTTGGGAAAAATCTTTTTATGTGATTTTGTTCTGAACTTCTGTTAAAGAATTACCAGTCCTCTCTGACAAAAGGACAGAGGAAGGGAGATTTAGAGCAGTCTTCTGGCCCTAGTTGGTTATCCTCTGTAACAGTAACTTCCCAACACATAAACCACAAATAGAGTTTTACTGGGGAAGACATAGGGCCTTGTATTATCTTTTAAAACACAAACGCCTCACTTTCCTTATTAGATTGTTAAATCTTTCAATTTCATGAGGGAATGACAGGGAAGGCTTTGGGAGGGGGCCTTGAACATTTTAGGTAATAGGGTCCATCAAGGGATAGAGTTGTATTGGAAGGCTGGTAAAACACAGAGACTACTCTGCCTCTGGTGAATCCTCTCACCCCCCACACCTCCGGCCTGCACTCCTGTTCCTGTATGCATAAATAAATCTTTAAAAAAAAAACATACTGAAACTGGTATTACTCTCTTAATTTCTTTCAGCTAAATAGAAAAATCCAAAGGCATCTAATTTCATTTTAAGGAAATCCTTTTAAGTTTTTAAAAGGCTAAAATTTTAAAAGGTTCAATTCATTTATCGGTTGAATATGAAATACTTATTTTTCAGGTCATTGCATTTATTCACCACTACTGAATATCCGTTTATACTTTTTTTCCTTTGATAGGTTTTTGACTAAAGGCCAGAATGCTTTGGTAGAGTTACAAACACAAAGACCAGTGGCCCTTGAGCTCTACAAAGACTTTAAAGAGCTGGGGAGGTTTATGCTGCGCTACAGCGGCTCCACGATAGCTGCCGGCGTGGTCACTGAGGTATCTTGCTGCGCCTAACCGTGGGCCCACGGCTGTGATGTCTTTTCTCTTTCTACCTTTTAATGATGATTACTGAGATTTTATGCTTAAGGGCAACACAGTTTTGGTATTCGAAGATGATTTTATAATTCATGACAATGATGGAAAGAAAATGTTATGTCTTAGAACTTCTCGTAGTGAGACTTCCAAACTGTCTTCACCAGTCATATTGCTCAAAACCTAAGGAAATCCTTTGAAAAATGAATCTGTAGATGTGCAATCCAGTTAGGAGAATACCGACTTCCAGAGTCAAATGAATTGGGGGTTGTGGTTTACTTCATAGAAGAGGCCTCATTCATTTTTTTTTTAAATTAACTAGCTCTTGAGTTTTAAAGAAAATCGTCAGAAATTAACAAAAAAAATCAGTCATTTTATTTTTTTCTGCACTATCATAATTAGCATAAATCTTGTAGGTATTATCTTTTTAAAGAGGTCTTACTCTCATTTTTCAGTAATTGTTTTCTGTGTAAACTTAACATAGTTCATTTAATTGGTTGTATGCTTTGAACATAAGACGATCTTGCTTCCAAATTCAGTTTATACATGCCTCATGTAAAAATATTTTGGTGTTAAACTGCCCATATTTGTGTCACTGCTCCCCTGCACAAGTACATTTCTTCAGTTTATATATCTAAAAAGTGAGGTAATAGAATCTGCCTCTTGGACTAGCTTGAAGTGAAATGATATAACAAAGCATGGTAATTAGCATATATAAATTATGTGATAAATGTTATATCGTCTTTGTTGGCAGCATCACATTAACCTCTCCAAACATTTTTTTGAGAAGTTATTCTAAAAATAAAAAATGATTTCTTGTGGCAAATAATGGAGGGGTTATAGTAAATCTTAGAAATAGGATGAGTAGGGAAGGGGGAAAGTTGCAAGAAAAGGAAAAAAGTTCAATTAGATTAATAATTATTTCACTGTTATTTTCCTCTTGTTATTCTTATGATTTATTAAATACAACAAATATCTTTTTTTCTTTGTAGATTAAAGAATGATGGATCAGAATTTCTACCTTATTTCCAAATTCAATGAAATAACTAAACTCTGTTTTTAAAGAATCCAGTTATTCAGTTAAGGAAACATTGTGCAATTGATATTTTTTGAAATGAGAGAGAAGCTGTGAAGAAATATTAATGATCACTCCTGCAAAAATATCAAGCTGCCAACTGGCAAAGAAAGGCTAGTACTGCACTTTCAGTTAAAAAGCCAGCTTTTCTTTTGAAATGTTAGTAAATGGATTTACTTTGCTGAGATCTATGGAGAGTGTCAGAAATGTGTATTGGAGACATTGAATCACAATGAAATGAACTCTACTTTCAGCCAATCTACAAAATGTTTACAGTTTTCTCTTTTGATTTTCAAACTGTACTGCACACATTTAAAAAAAATTAAATTGGGTTTGTTGAGGTAGTTAATTTTTGAACTGAGCAATTTTTTTAAAGATTTGTTAAGTAAAAATATTTTGTGTTGATCAGAGAATGTTCCAACAAATAAACTTTTGAAAGCTTAATTTGGGATAGTAGAAACTGTTCTTGGTAACCAAAATACTATTTAAGGTGTAAAACCAATTAATAAACTGTCTTAGAGCATAACAGCAAAACGTGTCTTGTTTCTTGGATATTTATGAAATTCTCTGCCACTAAATATGATTTGGGAATTCTGTGAAATTCTTTTTCACCTAAGAGTTTCTTTCATCTTTCATGTGATTTCTTGCTTTCTTATACTAATAGCAGATTAAATTTAATTGTATCCACGTCAGACTGTAACTTAGCTTTATTTTTCTCTCCTTCCTTTTCAAATGACATGGATGATGACTTGATCTTGAATACCTTGTAGACTGTAAATCCCTTTGTGAGTAAAGAGTCATGTTTTTTCCTGAAAGTTTCAGCAATAAATTCCAGAGCTTATTTGTTTAATATGTGTTTATTTAAGCTGTCTCCTAGGTACAAGTTGCTCTCGAGTAGATTTTTGTCCTCTGCCGTGCCTGGGACTCTGATCTGATGGACTGTTTGTGAAAAACTTTATTTTGGGAAATGGTATGATTAGTATATTGATGGCTTTCCATATGCAACAACATTTCTCCTGAATTAAAGACAAACATCTATCTGGGGAAGTATGCGGATCATACACGCACTGTTTGGTGAGTGATTATAACACTGACTCCACCCACACAATATGTTTGTTTACTAAGAAGTATTTGCGTAGTTGTCACTTCAGAATAAACTTGCAAAAGTGATAGTCTTATTTATATACTAGCCAGGAATTGAAAAGATACTCTTGACAGAAACCTATTTTAAAGTCACTTAGGAAAGACTAGCAGTGGCCCTGGCTTTGGATCAGTTTCCATTGAATAGCTCTCATGACGTCAGCAAGGACACCTCTGTGTACTCCCTTCTCCGGTGCTGGTTTGCCCTTAGACCACATCAGGACCCCCTGTGGCTCCACACTTAGGTCATCAGACCTTCCATCCAGGGCAAAAACAGGCTAAATGAGCATGTTTTTTCCAGAAGTCCTGGAAATATCTCATCATTGACGGTAGTTGAGTTTAAGTTCTTTCTTTGAGGTATCCATAGAGTTGAATATGAAGTGTACATCATCTTAAGCATATAGTTATGAATTGTAAGAGCATTGAAAATTCGGTGTGCTATTAGGGATGGAAATGTGTTGGGGGGGCATAAAAACAAGTAACACATAAGGCCATGTTAGAATTAAGAACTTTAACAGTAGCAATAGAATGAATGAGTATATTTCTTCTTAGATTGTGGTAGTAGAAACTTTTTAGCTGCATTGATTATTATTGAAGGGGGTGGTGATGCTAAAAGGGCCGTGTGGGAGGGTGTTGGCAGTGGGAGTTTGCTGGTAAGTGAAGGTACTGTGGGCATCCCCGAGCTTGTTTTTTGTCTGAAATCATCCCCTGAAACTTCCATCCACTCTAACTACTGCATTCATTTTGCTTCAGGTACTTCTTGTCTTGACTTCTTCCTGTGTATGGTTTCACCATTTCTTCACACCACTGCCTTTGTCCTCTTATCTTGATTCTTCCGGAAGCTCTACTGGTCAACTACCTCTAGGCTAACCTGGATTTACATTACAGATCCATGTTTTGACTTATTAGTAGCTTTTCATATATTTATAATGACAACATCTGAACCCCTTTATATTGTGAGAGGTTTGGGAAAAAACATCCAGGCATAGATTTTTCCCCTACCATCAGTAGGTTAATAATAGCTTTAACCATTGTTATAATGTAATCATAGTTTAGAAATTTTTTTAGTACTTATAATCATTAGTCAGGATCTTTTCATTTTATTATGTAATCAAGATTTTTCAACAGAAGTCCTAGTAGACTTTTAAAATGTGCAAATACAAAATTACAGATGCTGATGTATATGAATTAATCAAGATCATATAGCTAAAATAAAATACTTCCAGATAAGACCCAATGAAAACTGGGTCATCTTCCAGTTTCCCTCTAAAATATTCATTGGAATATATGAGTAGAAAAACATTCTACCTCCCACCCCCTAATATAGACCTGCTGTATTTCAGGTACTGGAGAGAGCACTGGGCTTAGGTCTTTGACAGCGAGTTAGGCATCCGAGGTGTTTCTGAGGTCCATAAACTACAAATGAGAAAAACAGCAGAAAAAGTATCCAGGAGGCACCATTTATATCGAAGTAAAATTTTTATTTATACAAAAGATTTTATCCAGTCAAAGTAATTCAACCTGTACATCATAACCTCTCTCCTGCCAATTCAAAAATTACTGGGGAGACGAGGTTGGGAACAGGTTTTATATTAGCCAAAATCACCCAATAGGAAAGCTTTTGGTCTCCAAGCTGGTAAGATTTAAGATCCTACCAACATTTCTTTAGAAACCACACACCTCTAAGAAGAGCCACACCAGTGAGAATTTTGGCAGTGGAAAGCTGACAGCCAGCCGAACCACTGACGACACGAGGGCGGGGCCAACAGGCAAGACGATGAGCTAGCCATCACCCTCAGAATTTTGTCAGCAGAAAAAAAGCAGGAGGTGGCTAAGTAACCCACATCTGGTTCTTTGAAAGTGCCAAAGCTAATTAAGATTAAAAATATAAAGCTCTAAAATTCTAGGGAGATGAGGCCTATGACTTTACTGTAAAGGTTAACTAGAATATTGCGAGAAACATTAGGTTTAGCTCCAGTGCCTGCTCGTCGCTACTTTCTTAGGGGACCCCTGGACTCTACTAGTGTCAAGGAAAATGGGTTACTATGTACTTTCATAAGATTCCTTGGAATCCTTTCGTGGCTGCAGTCTTACATTTATTTACGTCATTAATTCATTTTCTCCTTCCACTGGAATGTAAGTCCTAAAAGGAAGGAGACCTTTTCTGTTTTGCTTTCCATTATTTTTTTAGCAACCGGTATAGTCTTTAGGGCATATGACTGTTGAATGAAAGAATTAATGCTGACAGTAAGATGATGGATAATTTTAACTTATGTCTGTTATTTCCTGAAAATATAAATATAATGTTGAGTATCAACAAATGCTTGCTGCAGAATTTTCTACCATGGCCTCCCCAGTCTTAAAGCCGTGAACTTTTCATGATCTGAGCGTGTACAATGCTGTTGTCTCTCTCCTCTACCCCTCCCAGGACATCTTCTGAGACCTTTGACTCTCACTTATTAACAATAATGAACTTGTGAGTTACAATCACTCTAACTTAAAAGTTTGGTTGTGGTTTTTTTTTTTTTTTTAGCTCTAAGTCCCTTTTGGTATTTGGTGCTATACACTAGCCCAAGGCTGACTTATTTTTTGTTTCTTGGAAAGTGACTCAAATTTTGCTTTATTCCTGTGTTTTAATCTTAGAAACTTGGGATTTCTTTTTATTATTGTTGTTGTTGTTGAAATACCATTTTTTCTCATCCTTGCTAGGGCTTTGATAGTATAGGAGTCCCTCCTCTAGTTGTAGTCCCCCCACATAGTCCTCCACCCCCATGCATTGTGTTCTCCTCTACCCCATCCCTCTGTTTTCACCCCTCTCCTCCTTCCTCCCTCTTTGAAAGCCAAAGATCTATGGCTAGGTTTCCAGGGTTGGTTTTAAAGTTTGTCTTTGACCCTTTCAGTGTTTCTATATTCCATATATAAGTGACATCATATTTATCTTTCTCCTGCTGGCTTATTTCACTTAGTACAAGCCCTTCCAGCTCTATCCATGTTGCAGCAAGTGGAATAAGTCTATCTTTTTTGATTGCTGAGTAGTGTCCCGTTGTGTATATATACCACATCTTCTTGATCTACTCATGTTTGGGGGCATTTAGGTTCATAAACTCATGTTTGGGAGCACTTAGGTTTTAATAGAAAATATGGATGTGATCCCTTTGTGATATTTGACATAAATAGGGTGTGTTTTCTTTGTGTGCCGTCTTGGGCTCTTCCAGTGCAACAGCTTCATCTCTCTGCATGCTAGGAGTGTTTCCAAGGACAGCTTCTAATTCATCACTCCACTGTCTGCAATTATTATCTATTTTTATAGGCTTTAATGAATATTGGAATTTTGTTGTTATGATTGATGTTCCCATATAGTCTCTTCTGTCTACTCAGATTTTCTCAATTCAATAAGTCTCTTACATCTTACAGACACCACACCGCAGTTATTTAAGGAAAACTTCTACTGCAGTACACATAAGGAGAAGTTTTTGCTCCACATGCCTCTCTACTCTCTATGTGCTGCTGATTCTTCATAGGCCTATTACTGTATTTCTTAAATCATATTTAAACAAAATGCACCAATGCCCAGCATTTGAATGCAGGGGTGTAAGCTACCCTCAGCTACCTCATAGTCCAGAGTGCTGGTAAAACCCATGGCAAACGATTGCTGGTTCCCTTTTCCAAATACAAGTACACTGGAATCTTGCAGGCTCAAGAGGCTCACCTTGGAGTTCAGAAAGACCCCAAACTGGGGCTGTTACTGACCAGACAGGCAGCCAGAAGGGTGCGAGTTTGAAAGTTTGCTTAAACTTCGTTTTCTCAGAAGATGTCCTGGGAGGGGTGGAGGAAAGGCGCGACAGCATTGTACAAGCTCAGATCATGAACAAGTTCACGGCTTTAAGCTGGGAGGCCATGACAGAAAATTCTGCAGCAAGCATTTGTTGATGCGCATCCGTGATGTAATGAAAAACCAGCAGCTGGTTTTTTACAGGCCGCAACTGTAGTCAAAATTATTTTTACTGATGCTTACAGTAGCAAGAGACCACACCCATCCTTAGAGGACCCCAGTGCCTCTCAGCACGAAGGTGGAAGGAAGGCCTTGTTAAAGAACTTGAGCACTGTAGGTAATTTTGAGCAGAGCTCAAGTGTGTGAGGATTTCCTCTGGGTTGGCTGCTGTCAGGTAGTTGAAGTAACTCTGTGATTGGGTATCTTGAGTTTTATTTGGGAGGTGGGGAAAGTGTAATAAGGTGAAGCAGTTACTCCTTTTGGTCACAAGGTGGGGCTGGTTAGTCATTTTTATGGTTTACAGAGTGACTTTGGCCTAAGCATAGGCATAATTATAGTATCTCATTAACATTGTTGAGTGAGCTTTGATGTCAGAGATTTAGGAATTATTAATGTTTAATAGGAGAGCACCACAGTGTGACAGGGAGCGCAAGACAATTTTTAACTCTCAGAAGTTAAAAGCTTTTTTCTCTCACACATTGAAACCACTTAAATAAGTGAAACTAAATTGATAGTGTATCGAAATAATGAAATAAGTAAATTATACCTCAAATGTGATGACATGAAAAACAGGAACAATAATCATTGTTACTTATA
Organism: Scalopus aquaticus; assembly: GCA_004024925.1. Taxonomy (NCBI): domain Eukaryota; kingdom Metazoa; phylum Chordata; class Mammalia; order Eulipotyphla; family Talpidae; genus Scalopus; species Scalopus aquaticus. Next base: position 87,699 of record PVIJ01003427.1, read on the forward strand.
GTCCATAAGTAAATTTTATTTTATGTTGTTTTGATAATCACAAAATAAAGTTTTAAGAAAGTTTTGGTTGGCCAGTAATGGAATTAATAAGACTGTACATATCAATGCGGAAGACATAAACACAGAAGCTTAGTCTATAGCGCAAAAGAAAAAAAATCAAGGAAACAGCAATGAAGCTAGTCAAATGAAGGCAAAGGTAGTGATTATTATAATATGTGAAAATAGTTTAGATTTTTCTCTTAAAAAGTCACTCCAACTGCAAAACTAGTGATCTGCTATTTACAAAGATGTGCATAAAATAAAGCCACATATTAAAGGGGGTTGGCGGGCACAGATGTATCAGGGAAATAAAAATAAGTACTATGACCTGCTGTCAACCATGTGCCAGGCAATTTTCACACAATAGTTTATCTAACTTGGCATTTCTATAATTATATGAAGTAGGCATTATTAACCTCAGTCTATTAACCTCAGATGAGAACACTGAAGTTCAGAGAGATTAATCACAACTAGAAAATCAATTACAGAACCATGATTTGAATTTGGATGTAAGTCTGACTAGAAGGCAGGATCATATATACTGCACTACAGTTTCAGAAATGAAGAGCAACAATATTTATATTGGACCAAGAATTTAAAGCAAGCATGCAAACAAACAAAACCTTCCCTGTGATAAGGAGAATAATTCCATATTGATAAGAAGCACAATGCACAAGTAAAAGAATGAAACTCAATGTACCAAATAGCATCACGTTGTGAAAATTTACTAGAAATAAAAAAGGACATAATGGCAATTATTAAGAAACTCATACAAATGTTGCCTTATAGATCATGTAAACAAAAAAGTCATAGAGGACTTGGATGACATAAGAAAGTTGAATGAACACATATAGAAAGAGAATCATTTATAAGCCATTTTTCTTTCAAGAATTTAGTAATGAGACAAATATACTGAAATTATAAAAGCAACTCAATGGATCACATTGTATAAATGGAGTTATCTTTGGTTTTATAATGTCTTTAATAGACTAAGCAACCCTTCCTGAACTACAGATTTTTGAATTATTAGCTATATAATATCAAGTAGAATATAAAATAGCTGGGTGAAATATCAAATATTTCCTTAAAGTTGGAAATGTGAGACTATAAAGAAATGACCAGACGAGCTTAAAAATCAACTAAATATAACTCTTAGAAATGAAAAATACAATAATTGAAAATAAAAACAGCTATTTAGATTAAATAGGTACAGCGAAAATAGAATTAGTAACTTGAGACAGGTATTTTATATATATGTATATTAAACAGATATTTATATGCATATATGTATATATTTGTATTAAAGACAAAAATAGAAAGTAGAATCAGAGGATAACCTTAAATATTTTTATCAACATACAGAAAATAAATTAAGTAAATAAACAATCAAAACACTTAGAAGAGATACAAAAAAACGTCTTTAGGAAATACAAGTGAGTCCATACTGATATAAATAAATGATTGAATAAATAAAGGGAGGGGGAGGGGACACAATCTTGCCTGCCAAATAATTTATGTAGATACTTCATCCTCAAGGAGATGAAACATAACTTCCCACAATGTAAATGTGGACTAAGCATAGTGATGTCTTTCCAAAGAGAATAGTATGGAAAATAGATGAAAAAGAATAACTTTACAGTAGAGAAACTTGGCAAATACTAACTCCATCAGTTAAGTCAGTGGTGATTATGTCATGATTATGATGTGATGAAAATGGCATTTTACCTCTGTGGTCATCCTTCCCAAAACTTGTAATACCAATAAAAAAAAATTCCACTGGGGGGCATCCTGCAAAACATGTGACCAATACTAATAAAAATTGCCAAGGCCATCAAAAATAAGGAAAGGCCGAGAAACTCACTACCAAAAGGGGCCTAAAGAGACGTAACTAGACTCAATGTGGCCTCACATAGCAGCCCACAAGAGAAAGGCACTAGGTGAAAACTAAAGAACTATGAATAAAGTCTGGACTCTAGGTAATAATAATGTTTCACTACTGGCTCTTTAATTGTGGCAAATGCATTATAACATGTTAATAATGGAAAACTGAATGTAAAGTATATGAGACTTCTCTCTACTCTCTTCCCACTGTTTCTGTAAATCGTCAGATGACCTAATAATAATATCTATTTTTCGTATTTGGAGGAACCCCCATACTGTTTTCCACAGGGGCTGGACCAGTCTGCACCTTGCCAATAGTGTACAAGGGTTCCTTCTGCTCCACACCCTCCCAGCACTTGTTCTTTCTGATCTTTTTGATATGGACAGTTTTCATAGGAATGAGGTGATACCTCATTATGGCTTTGATTTACATTTCTCTGATTAAAGTGATGTTGAACATTTTTTCATGTGCCTGTTGGCCATCGGAAGCAACAGTTTCACTCCTAGGTGTCTATCAGAAGAATACAAATCACTAATTTGAAGAGATATATACACTTATGTGTTCATTACAACACTATTTACAATAGCCAAGTTATGGAAACAACCTAAATGCCCATCGACAGAGCAGTGGATTAAGAAGATGTGGTATAGGGCCTCCCCGGTGGCGCAGCGGTTGAGCGCTGTGCTGTGGAGCTGTCGGCAGCGGCGACGCGAGTTCGACGCCCGGCCGGGGAGAATCCCACATGGTGCAGCAGACCTCTCCTGCCTCGCCCGCTGCTCCCCTCAGCAGTTTGTTTCTGATCTGCCTGTTCTGCTCCCCACTCTGTCTCTGGTGAACCCTCTCGCCGCCCCATGCCTCTGGCCTGTACCCCAGCTTGTATGTATAAATAAAATTAAAAAAAAAATCTTTAAAAAAAAAAAAAAAAAGATGTGGTATATACACAATGGAATATCAATCAATTATTAGATAAAAAGATGAACTATTGCTATTTGCAACAACATGGATGGAATTGGAGGGGATTATGCTAAGCAAAAAAATAAGTCAGAAGGAGAAAGACAAATACTGGCTGATTTCACTCATGAGGAATATAGAGAAAACAAACAAAAACAAAGGAACTGAAAAAACTAATCCCAAATAAAGCCTATAAATATGACTGTAGAAGCTACAGGAGGGGAGGAGGGAGTAAGGAGAAAAGAGGGAGGGGCACAGTGATCTATGGTGAAGGACTATGGGTGCTTGAATGGTCGGCATGAGGTTGAAGCATAAATACATCTGAAGAGGTTGAGCCTATTCCCCTAAATAGCATAGAGTGTGTGAACCAATGTGACCTCACTGAAGGGAAAAATAAATAAAATTGACTGTGGTGATGGCTGCACATACCTATGACTATATGAATATTCCTTGAATTGTATCCTTTATACATATATTTATAATACCATTGTATGGCATTGAACTGTATCTGAATAAAGCTGCTACCAAAAAAATAATTTTAATTAGGGAAAATACTGTATATTTTATAGTTATTTTAAAATTTTTATTATGATACATTATTTGATATAAGCAAAAGATTGTAGTAGGTAATACATAGATTAAGAAGAATAACAATAAAAATCCATGAACCCATTCCTCTAGTAATGAAATAGAACATTATCTTTAAAAATAATGTACATATTTTTATGTACATATTTTCTTTTATCTTTAAAAATAATGTACATATGTGTAGTGAAATGATCATTTGTGCTCAATAGAAGATAAGAATCCAATTCTTTTTTTAAGATTTTTTTTTATTTATGTATATGAGATCTGGAGTGTCATCAGAGGTGTGTGTGTGTGTGTTGGGGGGGTGGTGGTGAGAGGATTCACCAGAGACAGAGTGGGGAGCAGAACAGGCAGATTGACTGAAATACACTGCTGAGGAGAGGAGAGGTCTGCTGCTCCAGAAAGGTTAGTTCCCTGGCCAGAGATCGAACTCATGCTACCCTGGCTGGCAATAGACTTTAACCCCTGTGCCACCCGGGAGGCCCCCAATTCTGCATTTCTGTTAATATGTTTTGGGGGGAAGTATCTCAAATACATGGATGGAGAAATTGTAAGTACAGTACATAGAATTTTTCCCTGAACCACTTGAGAGTATATTGCCATATGATGCCCCATCACTTTTGAAGATCCTGAATATATATATATATATTCCCTACAAAGCAGGATAATTTACTGCATATCCACAATAGAGCCCTCAAACCTAAGAAATTAACATGATAGTTTACCACCTTCCAATCAGAGCCTATTAACATTCCCCCTATTGGATTTTTATCTATACCAAAACACAAATATTCTGATGGATCAATCCATTGTAGTCTGAGTTACTTCAGCCATATAACTCAATTTTTTTTTTTCACTTCCTTGGATGAGCAAAATCTCATCAAAGTTGGCTGGGAGAAGGGGGGAAGGTGATGTATTATTTTTTTTTTCAAGATTTATTTATTTATACATACAGCTGGGGTACAGGCCAGAGGTGTGGAGCAGTGAGAGGCTCCACCAGAGACAGAGTGGGGAGCAGAACAGGCAGATCAGAAATACACTGCTGAGGGGAGCAGCCGGTCTGCCGCACCATGTGGGATTCTCCCTGGCCGGGCGTCGAACTCACATCGCTGCTGCCGACAGCTCCACAGCACAGCACTTAACCGCTGCGCCACCAGGGAGGCCCGTTGATGTATTATTTTTGAGCACAACGTGTTTGGAAGAAGAGTGGGCTTCTAGAGATTCTGAAGGCACGTAAAGTGTTTGGGAGCTGTGAGTGGGAGACCCACGAAGAGGGGCTGGTGTTGCTCATCGTCTCTCAGCTCCCAGTTCTGCCTGGTACTTTGCTCTGTGTGCCAAGACTGGATCGGCAAAGCGTGTTTTTCACATTACCTTGCCAGCTGACTTTCTGCCAATGGGTGGCACTAAGAAGAATCTGAAAAGGGGTAGTAGGGGCAGGGAGAAGACACTCCCCTGGGTCAGCAGTCCCTGTTATTATCCAACAACAGCTATAGCGCCTGCTCCAGTTTCTAGCTGCTCTTGGCACTGCTAGTTGGCCACACACAGGGCTCCAGAAGTGCCAGCACTGGCCGGGGGGTGGTGTGGGTGGGAGCACCTTCTAATTTCTGGTAGCTCATCTCTTCCTTTCTGTTTGCCGGTCTCAAAAATAATAGCTGCCCTTTGCCATTACTAATATGTGGCTCATCTCAACAGCCCTGCCTGCCTTATGACATGGATGAAACCATCTCCCTGTATTACACTTTGAAATACCCACCACGGTCTTTGTTTTCATGAATAACTCCTGACTGTATATACTATTGTATTTGTCCAGAGAGGTGTATTTTTATTATCATGTGACCTGATGGAGGAGGATGAAAGGCAGGGAGCAAAGACGAGAGGAAGCCCAATGGCCTATGGTGGAGGATTATTGCTGCTTTGGTATGGTCTGGTCACATCCATCTGAAGAGGCGTGAACCTGTGCTCCAGAACATTCCAGTCTGATTAGCACCTAATCTGTATTTCACTTTGCTCGGTTAGCAATGAGGGGAGCATGCTTTCATACATGCATGAGCCAGTTGTACCCCCTTTCCTATGCTTTTTTCTTTTTGATATCCTTATTTTTTCTCTTGAGTTGTTCATTTTCCTAACCAATCTGGCAGTATTCTTACACATGCGATGGCTATGAGCTTGTACATTACACATCACCTGCTTTGGGCTTGTACCTTCATCTCTGTGGCATGTATGGGAAGATTTGAGCTACTGCTGCCTCCTGGTTGCAGGATGGATGAATATCAGGTTCAGAGAGAAGACAGCTGAGGCAGCTGAAAGTGGACGGTCTGTCTGCTGTCACCTCTGCAGAGTGAGGGCAGTGAGCTGTTTTGGAAAAGGTCTGTGACGACTGAGAGACAAAAGGAGGAAGGCTCACATCTCACTACGCGGCCTAGGGCGAATCTTCCAGCTTCTGAGGCTCAGTGTCTGCCACTAAAGAAGAAGCCGTCACACATACTTCATACAGGATCGCTGTATGGAACCAATGGGAAAATTCAGACAAAGGACTTCTTCGGGGCCTGGCACTTCATCAACACCTGAACAAGGAACAGTTCACTCTGTGAACCCAAAGGCAATGCACGCAGACACCTTTTGAATTCACGTGCCAGTGGTTGTTGGCCGCTGTACCATGCATTTCTTATAGTGGAAATCTGTGAAGTGCTGGGGGTTTCTTCTTTCAGAGCAGGAGGCTGGACTACTCTGTTAGGTTCCACCCACCTTCATCGGTTGGTAAATCAGGTCACTGGGCTGGAAAAGAGGTGGGGACTAAGCAGGAGTAGGGGACAGTGGTGAGGACAATCTAAGTGAGGAAGAGTCTATGGGAAAGGCTGCATCATCACCATGGCAGGGACAAAGGAACTTCTGGTGCTGGAAAACTTCATAGGTGGAAAATTTCTGCCTTGTAACTCCTATATTGATTCTTATGATCCATCAACAGGAGAAGTATACTGCAGAGTACCAAATAGTGGGAAAGAAGAGGTGAGTGTGTTCATTTAGCAAAGACTGATAACTACTTAATATGTTGGTGAATTATGGGAAACTTAATTTTCTAGAGGTCAATGGAAAAACTAGAGAATGGTTAAGCACTAGCAGAAGGATGTTTTAGTTCTTGAAAGGTTTACTTTGCCACTGGACACAGAGGATACAGAGAATAAGTTTCAGGTGACCACATGAGGAAGCTTGTCCTTCAGCTGGGCTGTCTAACACATCAGCACCATTTCTCAGATATTTTTAAAGAGGTGGCTACTGAAAAGTATTATTTGTGAGAATTATCAGTATTGTAAACAGGGGTGGGGGGGAAGTTCCCTATTTTCTAACAAGTATTGCCTAAATTTATCACCATATCCCTAGATTTCTAAAAACGTATTCCTTCACTAAAACAAAATTTTTTAAAAGGGGACTTACTTTAGTGCTTAATGTCACAAACAATAAAATTTTTTGCTGCTCTCAAAGTAATTTTAGTTGAAGGATTTTATAAAATACTTGATTATTTGTCACTTATTGCACTGAGAATGTAAATATAGATGGGATAACTGAGGGATGTATATCTTAATCATAGATAAATAAGAAGTACACATTTGTTTTAAAAAACTAAATGATTATTTTTCTAATGTTGATAGTATTCTAAATCTTTTTTCTATTAAACCTTTGGACCTGTGGGTTAAAGTTTAGAAATAAGGCCTAGTTTGCTAGTTAAACTGTAACCCACAATTTTGTTTGCTTCAAATGACTGAGGAGAGATGTGGACATTTTGACTTTCTGCTTTATAGTTCTCCTTGTGTTACTGTGTTTTTCAAAGTGAAGCTAAAAATGCCAGATATGCCAAATTTAGCTGAAATATTTTCTGCAGCTAACGGTTCATGCTTTTTCGGGAAAATAGAATGAGGTATGGACGCGCTGGTTAGTAGAGTAATAGATATTTTGGATTTCCCAGCAATCTGACCTGTAACATTTCATCTGATACCCTAAGTCCTAGGTGTGGTCATCATGTAAATTACATGACTAATTACTCAAAAACTTACAATGCTGATACAGCTAACAGTGGCTTCCATTTATTCAGCTTTTGCTGTGTACTTGGCATTCACCAGCCCCTTAACACAAATTGTCCCAAATAGGAGTAATAACAGCCTATAAATCTGAATCTATCATTATCCTTATTTTACCATCCTCATCTCTGATACCTAGAATGGGCAATTTTCCTGCTCTCTTCCTCTCTCTCTTCCCCTTCCCCTCCTTTTCCTTTTCCCTCTTTCAGATATGTGTACCCTGGCTTGTTGCAGTCACAAGCACAGCCTGGAGACAGACAGACTGACCTCAAAGACCAGTTCTCTCAAGACCACTTAGTATCTTGACTTAGAGTCAAACCTCTTGTGCTTCAGTCTCCTCATCTGTAAAATGGGGATAATAATGATATCTATTCTGCAGTGTTCTTCTGAGCACTAATCTTTAGGCAACAGCAAGAGATCTGAACATTCATTTTGCCTGCATGAATTGTTTTTGTGCATACCTTTCCATGTATTATTGTCATTTGAATTTACCTCCCAAGCCAGGTCCTTAAGCTCTCCTTCCAACCATAGATGCCCTCCTCTCCTACAGAGGCCTCGTCTGTGAGGACAGCCAGGCTGGGGACAGGTGCTCTGGTTATTCAGGTGCACAGGCAGACCAGCCTGTGGTCTTGGAAACCTCAAAGATTGGTCAATCCTGAGTCTGCCATTCATTCGCTGGTGATATCTGGCAAGTTACTTGAGCTTCAGTTTCTTTATTGTACCAGGGACATAGTAATATCATGTTACAGGATTTTAAATGGAGTTAAAATGAAATAATTTGTACAAAGCATTTAGAATATTTTCTCACATATAAAAGTTAGTCCATGAATGACAGTATGATCAGTAATTTCACGTGGGACTGGGTGCTGAGGAGGACATCATTTCAAACAAAATTTTGGACTTTATCAGATGTGAGAGCTGGATCAAGAGCTTTAGAGCTTCTGCAGATCTAGACTGTTTCCTCTCTCATATGATATTTAAAAAAAATCCTTATTTTAAAATGACTGAAAACATGTCTGTTAAATCCCACTAGCTTCCCTCTGATGATCTGATTCCCACATTCTGGAAGCCTTGGTTAAGTGGGCCACTTTTCCTTTGTTTTTATGGTGTCCTTCGCCAGTGATGAAAATGCCTCCTTGTGAGAAACGACGACTATTTGAAATGAGGGAGGCATGTGGATTCTGGATTCCTGAAATCTCTTTGGAGCGTGTCTTAGGTCAACCTTTTTCTTCTTGGTCCTCACAGGTGGAAGCTGCCGTGGAAGCGGCCACCGCTGCTTTTCCCGCCTGGTCCTCACAGAGCCCCCAGGAGCGCTCGCAGGTGTTGCAGCGGCTGGCAGATTTGCTGGAACAGTCCATAGAGGAGTTTGCCCAGGCAGAGTCCAAAGACCAAGGTAAGAGGCCTGCATCTATCAGAGAACCACCTCCTCCCTGCTCTACCAGTCTTCTGGTTCTTTCGCCCATAGAGCCACGGGGGTGGGGGGGAATGTCTTACTAAGTGCTTCATGAAGAAGACAAAACATTACTCAGGTGCTGCTGACCTACCCTCTCCCAGTGTGACAGGTGGCCAGAGGCAGAGGCAGTGGTCAAAAGCAGAGCCAGCAGTGCTGAGTGATGGGAGGCAGCAGACACCTGTCTCCCGAAGGCAGGACCGAGTCATCCGGACGTGCATTCTGTTGGCTTGTTGAAAAGAACCGCAAAGATGTATGTAGGAAGATGTATGCAGGAAGGAAGTAGGCAGGGGAGAGCTAGGGCTGATCGCGCAACCTCCCATCAATTCCAAGCAGAGAATTCTGAAGCAGGGATGAAGAGCAGCTTCACAGTGAAGTTATTTAGAAAGTTTTTCCATGTTGTCTGTCGCTATTCCATTCCCAACACACTTTCCCAATTTTTTAACTTCTTCCCAGAAGTCAGGGTAATGGAATAAATATCTGTAAACAAATGTCAATGAGGAAAGACCAGTATCTCTTAAAATTATGTGCAGGTTAATAAACCAACTCAATAACTGACTCAAGGTCACCAAAGAAACTTTCCTGTTAGCCCTTCTGGGTAGAGATAACTAACAATCTGGGTAACCTTTTCTCTCTTTCTGTGGCTTCCATCCTGGAGCTAGAACTGCCTGGGGCACAACACAGGGGGAGCTCAGCTTCCTGCCCGGCAGGTCCCCACCCCCTTCCCCACTTGCAATCTGAATGGCTCTGCCATGCCTTGGGGGACATTTGATAAACATCACAGCTTCATCAAAGTGGTTTTTATGATGTGCAAACGTAGTTGTCTTAGCAGCCATTATTTTAACCCCTTGTGGCAGGTACAAAGCTTGGTGATTTTGAATTAAAGAGCTGGTGTGCATAAAAAGGTCACATTTAGCAAATTCATGATGACAGCTATTCAGTGTGCAAAGTAAAGAGGATTTGACTCAAATTGACCTCTCCCCCATCTCATGTTATAAACTCTCATCTAATTATTTCATAGTCTAATTAAATAATGATCCATGCTCTGTGTAGTAAGGAATGCCAGTCCCAGGCTGGAAGTAAGCTCTCTGGAGCAACCAGAGTTACTTCAATGTGATTGGGGTACTCGTGTGCTAGAGTGTCCACTAAGTCCTTGGTGAGGTACACTGACGTGCTCTTTGTTGTTGACTTATCCAGGGAAAACCATAACACTGGCAAGAACCATGGACATCCCCCGCTCGGTGCAGAACTTCCGGTTCTTTGCCTCTTCCATCCTGCACCACACATCAGAGTGCACCCAAATGGACCACGTGGGCTGCATGCACTACACAGTGCGGACGCCTGTGGGAATCGGTAGGTCTGGTCAGTGAAAGCCTGGGACGCAATGGCTCGTAGAGACACTGGGCCAATTCTGTAGAATTGATCTAAGGAACAGACTAAGGAAAGGGAAGGAGCCGAGTTCTTCTACATTAGCAGAAAATCAAGTGACTTCAAAAATCTATTTCTTTATATCAAATTCTTGATTCATCCCTGTGATACTGTCTTAGGAAATAACAGGGAAAAGTATGGTGCTGTGACTATATCCACATGCCCGAAATTTTCCCCTTATAAATTAAAAAAAGTCTATTTCCAGCAAATGTGGCTTCCAGCATAGATTTTGAATTTGTGTGGTGCAAGTTACATAACCCTTGTGTTCTTCAGTTTTCTTATCTGAAAACCTGGCAGAATAGTTTAATTACTTATGTTTATGTAGATCACATATTTTAGTAAGGGTAGGACACTTCGATTGGAGCCGAATAGATGGTGAATAAGCTCTGTTCATTTGCTGCCTCCTGTGTTTTGGAGAACACATAAATGTCTGTGACAACTAAAACTATTCACTAGATGGCACTATTTCCCCTGAGGAACAACTCCATATTTAATTAGTCGCATTTTAGAATAGGATAGAAGAATATAAGCTAAAGGGAAAGAAGATTAGACATCTTACCACTTTGATTGTTTGAACCCATTGGAAAGAGCGTTTTCAAAGCATGAAAAACTCAAGCTTTCTCCTGAAAGTATGCTAATCTATTTTGCTGTGAAAATATTCTGATATTCCTTCAAGAAAGATTTTCCAGTGGGGAAATTTAATAATATAAAATATACATTTACTTCTATAGCACAGACTAAGGGCAGAATATAAAACAAGGTGAATCCATTTACTTATTCATAAGGTGACTTAAATTGTGCATGTTTTATCGTTGGAAACCTGGACGCTATTGCAAGTGGGAATACCCTCTAGGTGTTGATTCTCTTCCTTACCCAGCAACCCTTTCTGGTCAGGATACAGGTGAAAACCTGGAGAGAATGGCTAGTCAAAATGCATTCCACAGGCTATGCATCAAAGTGCATGGGCTTTGCTAATTGGGAGGTCCTCATGGGAAAGACTCAGACCCATTTTCTCTTTTATCATAAGCTTGAGATTTTTCTGCCTCAATTCATGCAGATTAGAAACAGAGAGGGAGAAATTTCAAAGAGAGATAGAAGCTAGTCAGATTGATAATGAGGAAAAGGTATCAAAAATTATAGATTCATCTATAAATTTCAAACTCACCACATTCTGGAATTTAGTGACAAGTAACAGCTTTTTAGCCATGGTACTTACATTGCTGTTGTTCATAATTATAATTGTCAGTCATCAAGAACAGAATAAATTATATTTATCATAATTTTAAAAGGTACAGTTGCTGGCAATACATTTTAGAGTCATTTCCCTGAAGTGGGCTGCAGATCAACAAAGTTTGGGGGTTTACATGTAACATGAAGGAGTTCTGTTTTGTGCATTTGCTTTGAGGGAAATGTCACTGTTGGCGATGCCTCTGCTCCCTCCTAGCTGGTCTGATCAGTCCCTGGAACCTGCCACTCTACTTGCTGACCTGGAAGATCGCTCCAGCGATTGCTGCGGGCAACACCGTGATAGCCAAACCCAGTGAACTGACTTCAGTGACCGCGTGGATGATGTGCAAGCTCTTGGGAAAAGCAGGTAACTCATTCTTTGGGGTTTGGGGAAACACAGGGTTGGCTTTGGAGTTGTAAGGTTTGTAGACTTCAACCACCTAGGGTCTCTGACATTTGAAATGTTATTTTAGATAGAAACCTGCTCCTCAGTAAAATTGGATCCACTATCACCTTTAGCTGTTGTCTCCCCAGTGCTTTTCTGAGAAACCCTGTTGGCACGCGCTGCTTCCCTGCCTGCCTGGGTGGCTGGTGGCACAGTGACAGTGAGCTCACCTGGTCCCACCACAACAGACATCAGAGTCCCAATAACCACAGCTCCGCCTGCTCCGGAGTGTCTTAACCAGGGTATTTACTGAAGGATTGATTTTTCCTTTAATAGTTTTATACAGAGACAGCTTAGAGGGTTAGCTCCTCTCACCCTGAGCCATTCAGACTTGACAGCTGACCTTCCTTTAATGTGTACTCATTTTTAGAAGTACACTGTGAATTCTTTGGGAGTCCTAGAATAAGAATATTCTATTTTTTTTTCTTTGGTGTCACCATGTTTTCCCTCATTCCTGGAAGCCCATGTAATTTGATTTTCTGGCCCTTTCTGTTAGCTTTTGTTTGCTCGACTTAAAGCTTAAGTTTTCTTGCTGTCACTCTGTGTGGGAGAGGCTTCATGCCTTCATTGTCTGTTTGCTACTCATTTAACAAATTCTTGTCAATTAAACTGCTTTCCTTCTCTTATAACCAGAATCTCTTACGGCAGATATCTCTAAAAACATTTCACTAATGTTTCGTTCAAACCATGAAATAGTGCTGAGACAATGCTGGCCATAGATCACTCTCAGGTCTTAACACCAGAGCTCCAGGAAATACCATCAAAGTAATGACATTGTGGTGTAGCCGGAGGTCAGTCTCCTGAAACACGTGCATTTTCTGGTGCACATAAATACGTGGTGTTTCTCTTCTCCAACAATTACTCCCCTTCTTTTCTCATTTCCCCCCTGACTTGTGACTCTTGGTTGTCAACTGGGAGCAGTCATCCTTACTAATAGACTTGACCTCTCTGAGAATGTTTCTGTATCCTCAGCCCTGAAGCTTAGACAGTACTATGGAATAGATCATCTAGAATGTTCCATCCCACCTTGTTCCAGGACACACCCAGAAATCTTACCTAGGCTGTACCATTGCAGAGTTGATGCTGCAATCTTTGCTTCGCTGTTAAGCCAGTGGTAACCATAAACATTCCCTTCTACCCCATTCATGCTAGTGGACTTTCAAGGAGATTCTCTGTGTATCCTGGAGTCTTCGACATACTGAGGAGAATTACTGTAGCTGATACTGTTTCCCATTCAGGTGTTCCTCCAGGAGTGGTAAATATTGTTTTTGGAACTGGGCCCAGAGTAGGTGAGGCCCTAGTGTCCCATCCAGAGGTCCCCCTCATCTCCTTCACTGGGAGCCAGCCTACAGCCGAGCGGATCACACAGCTGAGTGCTCCCCACTGCAAGAAGCTCTCCCTGGAGCTGGGGGGCAAGAACCCGGCCATCATCTTTGAAGATGCCAACCTGGAGGAATGCGTTTCAACCACCGTCAGGTCCAGTTTTGCCAACCAGGTCTGTCCTCTGGGTTTGTTTGCGTCCACTGTGTCTCTAATTGGATCTGTTCCACCAAAGTACAACCCGAGTGAGCAGGTCACCCTGGTGCCGTGTCAGCGAGGAGAATGGTCTATGTTAGTCCCATGCTCATACTCAAAGTCCACTGGGGGACTTGCAGAGTGACAGATGTGTTCAGCAGGCTCTTCTTGTGTTACGCGACATTTTCCAGGTACCAGCCATGAGCAGAATGATTGATTTATGTTGCTCTGAGCTTCTCCATGCCTTTATTCATACAGTTGTGTCCAGTTTCCTCTTTCTGTCTTAATGTCTTATCTCCAGCAAACCTTATTTTCCCTCAGAAGCATATCAAGTACATCCACAGTCTTGGGAATAAACACCTGAATTAGTTTGGCGCAGGTTTCTTACCTTGGAGTCGTAGATGAGTTCTTGAACAACTTTGCATCTCCTGAAATTGTGTATTCAATGTTTCTCTGGAGTCCATAGTTTTAATCAGATTCATATTTAAGACCACAGCATCTCAAAGGGTTAAGCACCCTGAACAAATATACCAAAATCAGCTTTTGAGGAGGTGCCTGCTTTCATACAGTATTTTATTGTCAACGTCAGCACAGTGCCCAGAACAGAGCACGCATCTTAAATACTGAATAGTTTACTCCAAAGGCTATGTTTAAAAAATAAAAAAACAAAAAAACCCAAAACCTTAGCAGGGGAAAAAAAAAGAAGTATATCAAAGAATTAGAAGGAAAGGGCAGCATAAAAAAGATGAAAGCTGTAGGAAAGATGAAATCTTGTCATTCGCGACAACATAGATGGATTATACTAAGTGCAAAAGCCAGATGGAGAAAGATGAATGTTGTAGAATATAAAGAAACAAAACAAACAAACAAATAAAACAAAAGCAAACCTTGGACTCTGGCAACAGAATGGTGGTTTCCAGAGGGGAGGGGGAGGGGTGGAACAAGTTAAGGGGCTGATGGGTTGGTAGTGGAGGGTGACTGAACGTTTGGTGGTGTGGGTGGGAGGGAGGGTAATGTATGCAACTCTTGAAGTGAGAACTACATCCAAAAGCTACATCACCTCAATCAAAATACACACACACACACACACACGGAAAGAGAGGAATGAACTATACCTTTATTTACCTATTAAGCTGCAAAACTTTTGAAACTGTCTCTTTTTTTAAGATTTATTTTATTTATTTATGCATGCAAGAACTGGGTATAGGCCAGAGGTGTGGGGGGATGAGAGAATTCACCATAGACAGAGTGGGGAGCAGAACAGGAGGATTTACTGAAATACACTGCTGAGGGGAGCAGAGGGCGAGGCAGGAGAGGTCTGCTGTGCCATGTGGGAAGTTCCTTGGCTGGGGATCGAACTCATGCTGCAGTGGCTGGTGGGATAGAACTCACGCTGCAGTGGCTGGGATAGCTTGATAGCACTGAGACTTTAACCCCCACACCACCAGGGAGGCCCCTGAAACTTTATTTCATTCCTTCCAACAAGATTTCTGTGAGCATAAAACAGAAAATATTAGAATGATTGTTTTTGTTATAATTGTCATTATTTTTCTCACTGTAATTCCTAAGGAAAGTGGCTTAGGAATACATACAGCTTCTGGGTCAGTGATTTTAGTGCTACTTTATGATACAATATATTTAGGCATTACAAATAATATCAAAGTGAGCCATTAAATCAAGTGATTTGACGACAGTGCCAACCAAAGAGATCCAACTGAGGACTGAGCTCCTGAGGTGAGAGGAAGTGAGGTGAAGTCTCTGTATGTGAGTAGATGGACCCTGAGCCAGGGAAGACCTGTACCTTCTCAGCTGTCAGAATTGTGCAAGGATTTGAGCTTATCCAGAGTCTTCCCCTCAGAGGTATTTTAAAATGTCACTGGGAAAGAAGACATGAGGCTAATGATTGACATTATAATCCATGACAACAAATGGTGTTTCAGCAAAATCAATAAAGTAGTTGATTGCCTTTTACTTAGCTGAGTGCTTAGTTCACCCTGCAAACTCGCTCCTCATTGGACATGGTAGGTGTTTTGGAAGCATCTCTGTCTCGCTCGGCCCTGACCACACTCACACTTAGAGATACTGAGTCACACAGAAGAAATGAAGGTGACCTTCCCATTTCTCAGATGGAGGCTGGAGGTTGGAACTTCCTGTGCCATGTGGCCTTGGGCTTATATTTATTCAGGACTCCACTTCCTCATTGTAACTGTGATTAGTTTAATGCAGTTAATCAATCCACTACAGAGTTGTTAGGAGGAAAGCACTCTGCCCCGAGTCTGCACACAATGGGCACTCCATAAATGAGCGTGTCCTTTCCTCATTTCTTGCAAACTCATCCAACTGGAGATCCTGGAGTTACTTCTGTGTTTCCTGAGTAATCAGGAAACCTGGTCAAACCTCCTCTCCCATAGGCCTCGGGCAGGGCACCCGTCATGTTCTGGTGTATCCCAAGCCACATATGCAGATGGTTCTAGTGGCAATCCTAGATGGCAGGAAGAATTTGTTGTCTGGAGCAAGGGGTTAAGTCTCAGCCAATGAAGCTATCAGCAGCCACTGCAGCATGAGTTCAATCCCTGGCCAGGGAGCTTCCCACATGGCGCAGCACACCTCTCCTGTCTCGCCAACCACTCCCCTCAGCAGTGTATTTCCATTGATCTGCCTGTTCTGCTCCCCACACTCTGTCTCTGGTGAATCCCCTCACCACCCCATACCTCTGGCCTACACCCCAGCTCTTGTATGCACGAATAAATAAATCTTAAAAAAAACATTGATTGCTGGATTTGGGAAATGTGCCTTTTTATAAATAACAAGATAAATAGAAGCATTCTATTTCTTAGGACTGTTGTGAAGATTAAATATAAATGTGATAACAGTAGTCATTTATGCATACATTTATTTATCCTACATATTTAATGTTTTGACTTTTCTAGAATGTTGTTTGTAACTATTACATGCTATAGTCTAGTGATAGTGAGGATTATGTTTCCCAAAGGCACCTGTTGGGACCGCACCACTGAATGGTCAGTTTCTCTGTTTGGGTGCCTGTCAAGAACCTAAAACTGCAGTTGTGAGCAGAACTCTTGACTTCCCTCCCTTGCCTGTGCCTGCAGTACCACCCCTGGATTTCTGGAATACTCTTAACTCCCCTGTTCATTCTCCACAGAGCTGCCATTTTAAAATGTCCGTCTCCTCACATCACCCTGCGGCTTAACACCCTCCAGGCCCCATTCACAGTGCTGAGAATAAAAGGCGGGCCCCTTGTGAGCCTTTGAGTCTGCATGATGTTGCCTTGCTGCCTCCTCACCTCATCTCCTACCACCCCAGAACCCCCAGTGTCATCCCTGCCCCCACTCCTGCACTCAGCACCCCCCACCTTCCTGCCCTGCCTGTCCAGCTCCTTCACAGCAACCGTCAGTTTCAACATTCCCCTCACAAGTGCCTTCTGAGGCTCGTTAGCACAGCGCCCTGCCCCGTCACTTCTGTACCCATCTCTGCTTAATTTTCTTTTGTTGCTTTGATCACAGTCTAAAGCTCTGTTATTTACTGACCCTGCCTTCTTGTGTCATTGTCTTCCCTGAGCCTGTGTATTCTACAAGGTGGGGACTCTGTTTACCACTGTCCCTCATTGCCCAGACCGGTGCCCTAGCCACGACAGGGGTGCAGAAGTCCGGGAGGTCTGTCCTTGGGGCCAGGGTCCTCAGCCTTGTCACTGTCCTTGTTTGTCATTCTTGCAGGGAGAAATCTGCCTCTGTACCAGCAGGATCTTTGTCCAGAAGAGCATCTATAGTGAATTTTTAAAGAGGTTTGTAGAAGCTTCCAGAATGTGGAAAGTGGGCATTCCCTCCGATCCATCTGCCAGCATGGGAGCTCTGATAAGTAAAGCTCATTTGGAGAAAGTAAGTAAATCTCTGTTGTGTAAGTTACAGAAAGAGTTCTTATTTGGAGAGAAGCTCAGTGCAAAGTATAGCACACCTCCATGCGCTCTGCTAATTACTACCCTATTTTTTGGAAAATGATGACCTGTGGGAAATTGTCCCTGGCTGCAGAGTCTAAAAATGTTAAATAGGAATGCACAAATATAGCCCACCGTAGTGTAGCAGCTACGTGAAATGAGTGAACTTGAGAAGTCGGCATGGAGGTGCCGCACATTTCGTGACATTAGGTCAGTGATCAAGCGTACAGGGCTAAGAATGGCAGGAATCCCCACAGCTAAGTGCTCCCTGTGGGGAAGCTCTGCCTCTGGCTTGCGGCAGGTTGGCTTTCGGAAGTGCCAGCACAAACGACCCAAGTGATGAACTGGGAGGTGACCAGTGGTTGCCTACCCTGGAGAAGCCACTGCTGTGTGATTTACGGAACTTCTGTCTTTAGGGTCATTTTAAATACCTGATGTGACTTCCCAAATCAGTCCTAGAACTGGGCTCTGCCAAGGGAGGTAACTGGGCTCCACCAAGGGAGATAGGCTGCCCATCGCTTAGCAGAGGAGGGACAGAGCCCTCACTTAAGTTTGTGGGAGCAGGGTGCACAGTGGAAGCAGGGTGAGAATGGAGAGGGTGTGGAGGACAGGGTTCGAAATAGTTTTGCAGGGGGTCTGGAGAGAGAATGGCCTCGGAAATAACAGAATGGCCAGGAGGCTCTGAGGGCTCACTTGTGACCCCAGGTCATTTATTCAAGCAAAGACAGTCAGCCCTGCTACGCTTTTCTCCAGTGAGATGCACCTATAAAGTGCAGGTGCGTGGGCAGCATCCCCAGAGTACCCCTGCGGAGCCGCAGTGTAGATGTTCCCCCTCAGAGTGAGGAGTCACCAGGTGCAAGAGGCCTGTCCTCTCTGTCATCTGGCTCTTCTGGACATTAGCCCCCAGGCCCGCACCCACACATGACGTAACTGGTGAGAAACAGCGTCAGCAGTTCCAGATGCCGCTTCCCAGCAGCGCCTTCCAGCCTGCTCAGGCGATAGTGCGTGAGGTCCACTTTGCAATTCACTTCTCCCCTGAGACTTAAAGGTCTCTCTATCAACTCAGCAGAACAACTATTTTTCTTTTGTGGGTTTGACCATTAAATCTATTTAAGTTACCCATTGAGCAGGATAAAGCAAAAAAATTTTTGACTTTTCACTATCAACTGAAGAGCTTGTAGCTCCCCCTTCATGTGTGCACAGTGTGCACACACACACATGCACAGTGCGTTTTGTGTGCACGAAACCTTGATGCTACACGTTGACTCACACTTGCAGCTATGGCGTTCCTCTGCCACACTCTACTCATCCTTTTTGCACACCACAGGGAACCTGGATCCTGCAGGCTCACTAGGCTTCAACATATGGGCTGTAAGACAGTGTTTTGATGTCCCTGCTTGCCCACCGGGCCCCTCTCTTCAGCCTGCCCCTACATATTTGTCTTCTGAGACAAAGCTTGTTCTTCTCAAGCCATGTGAGTTGTCTGCACCCCAAACCCAATTGTCTCTCTCCACCAAACCCAATTTCCAGTGAAGAGCAATCGAGGTCAACACGTGACCCTGTCCACCCACTCACGATTCCGGGGAATGAGGAGCCAGAGCCGTGGTCTGATGACAGCTGAAAGGAGGCAACTAAAAACCCGAGCTCACTCGCCGCCCTTTACAGAGGATCCAAGTCCCTACTGGTGTTTCCAGCTTCGCTTGCTCTGGTAGCGCTGTGCTCTCCCCCGACTGCGACTGCGATGTAGCCTGTCATGCACGGCCTCGCCCGTCTTGCTCAGTCCAGCCCTGTCTGTTACCTCTGGCCCCATTCCCCTGTCACTTTCCTCTCACTCATCCTCTGCTCCATACTGGCTCCCCATTTTTCCTCAGAAATATCAGGCATGCTCCTTCATGTCCTTTGCTCTGCTGCTGGAATCCTCACTCACACTTGGAAGGCTTTTCCTTCAGATGTCTTCCTGGCTCTTCCCTGAGATCCAGGGCCACCTCAGAATGAGGGCTTTGCTGGTCCCCTCCATAAACGCACCTCCCAGAACTTCTTCTGCCTCCTTGCTGCTTCATTTTTCTCCATGATTCTTGATTCCATCTACCCTATAAATATATACTGTTCATTTCTTTATTAACTATCTTTCCTTGGCTAGAATATAAGCTCCCTGGTCCATTTTCATCACTGCTTTACCCAAGATGCTAAGAAAGAGCTGAAACACGATAGGTGCATAGTACTTCGTGGGTGAATGACCGGATTAACACTCCGTCATGTTTCTGTATACGGTAGAACTCCCCAAGTTGGTGTCCATTTTCTTTGAACTCTTGAATATAAGAATCTAATATCACCGATCATTAATGATCACAATAAAGGACTCTCATACACCTCAAAAACAACTTTGAGGTTTTACTTATGAGTCTCCTTTAGCTCTTCCCCTTTCATTGGTTGTTTGAACTTATGGCACCAGCATTTTAGTATTAAGCTCTAGATTCTAAAAAGCCTTTGACTAAATGTGATTGTTCTGTTCTTTAATATGCATAGTCCAATGTGTAAAGCGCAAACTAAGTTTCAAAAAATATAACCAGATTATTTTCAAACTCCATTTAAGATTTGTAGCATGACTACAAATATGCAACTGGAAAATTTTCTACAGATCCACATTTTCCAGAACTTCTTGCTTTCTCAGAACCAGCTTATAAAGCAAGCAAGTCCTCCTCTGCATGCCAGTATTAGGGAGAGACTGGGTTGCCCCCACATTCCTCCATCTTGGCCAGGCCCAGCTTTGCACAGGGCAAACAAGACACCTTGTATGCTGTGTACTTCACACCAAGTCTCCCAGGGGAAAGATTCCTGAGCTAGAGGCTTTAATATTTTTTCAACTAATTTGCAGCCCCGTACTGCCCCACGGTATTAAATTTGGCTCAACTTAGTACTGACATCACCTATGAAACCATATTTTAAAACGTTCATCTTTTCCTGAAGGAGGGGGAAATCATGGAGGCTATCCAATTTCCTTTGCTTCTAGCATCATAACCCTAGAAGCTGTGGACAAAAGCCAAAATTCCTAATGGATCTAAACCACAGATGATATCTGATTTTCTTAAGACTTAAAATATTGGCAACTTTTCAGATCAGAAGTTCCATCTCTTCCCAAACCAAATTATGCCTGAAAAAAACAAGCATTTATTTAACATGTTGGCTGTATTATCCTAGTATCATTTCAATTTAGTGTACTTAGGTACCAGGGATCATTCTGGAAATAATGAATCTTACAGTTAACAATTTTTTTCTGACGCCATTTAAATATAAAGCCGTAAACATATTTTTATCTTGCACACAAAAGCTTTTAAGTCTCCCACAGATTTTCTCTATTATATTTTAATATCTCTGTCAAATACAATGAAAAAATATAAGTTATTTTGGAATAATAGGATTTACAGAAACATTTCAAAGAAGAGGCAGTTTCTACAGCTACTCCCCCCACTTCCCCTGCAGTCAGTGTCTTACATCTCTGCAGAGTAGTTAGTGTCCACACTAAGCAGCCCAGATTAGCATATTTCTATTAACTAAACTTCAGATTTTCCAATCCATCCCTTTTGATTTTCCACTTGACCTTCATAAAAAAATATTTTCAGCCACTTTCCTCATTATAATAAAATACAGTTTATTAGTTTGCAGTTACATCAGAAGGCTCCAAGGTTCTACTGCGTCTGAGGGGAAGGATACTGTCCACACTGTTAAAAACAGTTATCCGTAGTGAAAAACTTAAAACTAGGTTTTTGTCATTGGATAACAGTTTTTAAATTTTGTTAGGGAAGAACAACGAAGATAGTGTTTCCACTATCCCACCGTGCAGAAAACTGCTAGTATCTGTGGCGTCTCCTTTGTCTTCCTTGATGTTCAGCCCTCCAGCGTCCACAGAGCTCCTCTCTGCTCTGCTTATGCTTCCTCCATCCTGTCAAGTCTCAGAGCATCGGGGAGGAGCTGGGGGTCCCTGGCCCCTCTGTCTTCACTGCCCCAATCAGAGGGTGTGTCCCCAGATTTAAGAATCGAGGCCTCACCCTCTGAGTCCCCCGATAGACCCAGGCGGGGGGCTCTCAGCCTGTTACTCTGAGGAAGCCCTGCCGTCTGTGCTCAGCGAGGGAGCGGACTGAAGCCTGGGAAGTGTAAGGATGGCCACTGCGGACAGTTCAGCATGCCGTGCCAACCATCTGGAACCAGGAGCCGTGGGTGGTCATTTGTCCTCACCTTTCACTAGAAAGCCTTGGTGGCTAAGTGCCAGGGAAGGCCTAGCTGCCATCCAGCTCTCTGCTATGGCCTGTCTTTGTCTTCTCCAATCCAATTGGCCTGAAGAACCTGGGGTCTTTGTTCTCTCCTACTTTCATGTGACTGCCACATAGATAGCAATGCAGTGACGAAGAACCCAATTAGAATATGAAAAAGAGCATTGTAATGACACAGGACTGGGCATCTGACAGGGATAGAGTGTGTTCCCAAGTGGCTGGTGGCTTCCCAGGCTCCCAGTGACTATGGGGGAGGGAGGTTGCATAGTAAATGGTGGGTGATTCTGTTCTCAAGGAAGGAAGAGTTGCTTTTGCTTTTGTTTTTTATTGCCCTGAATCCTTCCCCACTTGACAATCTGGAGAATCTGGGTGTATGTCACTTTCTCATGGCTGCAAGATCTAGTTCTCGAGGAAAGAACTAGGGACCTTGAGTTCTTTGGTGTTTACAAGGCTGGAAGAAGCATAGGGAAGGGCACAGTTTCATCCCTCAAGAGGGCCAGTCAAGGCCTAACAAGCTCTGCTTCTGCTTTTCCTATCCTCTTTTGTTAGAAAAACTGACGAAGCGAGTGTCAGGTCATATAATACATCATCTTCATCATCACTGTCACCGTCATCATCAGAACCAACTGCCCTTGACATTCAAAGGACTCTGTCAGACATTATGCCAAGTGATTTATTTATGGGTATTTTATTTCATTTAATCCTTTCCAGAACCCTATGAAGAGGTGGCACGGTTAATCCTATTTTTCAGATGAAATAACTGAGGCAAGGAGCATTTAAAATCCCCCAGTACTATGTGTAGAGACTGGGATTTAAACGCAGTGTGCTCCATGCCACACTTCTCCAAACTCTCTGCTCTGATTTTATGTCCAAAGCTATTATTACTGTGCTGTGCTCTCAAAATAAACATGATAGTAATTCATTCCATTTTATAGCATGTTACCAGTCATATCTGCTTTGTTTCTTTAGTTTTTTACCAAACATTTCAATTCCTGAGCTGCGAGGACAGGAATCATTCTATCATCTCGTGATGCTTTCACCAGACAATAAATTCAGCGGGGTGTGAGTGTGAGACCCTTATACTTTAAATATTTTGATAAATTCACAGCTTGAACACTGACACTACCCTTCAAATTATATTACCCCAAGAACATCTATGAGATAATAATCATTTCATTTTGGGAGAAGCAGGGCTCCCTGTACTGTGTGAATCTCTAACGGAAGTCCTGGTGTTTCATCCAGCTGCAGCCTCTGGAAACTTTTGCCTCAACTTTCCCCATTCACACAGAATTCTGCCTTGGCATCTCTTAATTAATGTGGGTGGGTTGTTTCAAAAGGAACAAGAGATCAGGGGAAAGAAAAGTCCAGACCTATTTTAGTCTCTGCCCACAAACTAGACAAAGACTTTCCGGGGAAGCTTTGAGGTGATTGTGCATGGTTAGGGAGGAAGACCGTGCAGGGAACACAAAGCTGTACCAAAGTCCTATTTCTTAGCAGTCTTCATCTCCCCACTTATTAAGTATTTTACACACTGAAACAAAATTAATAATAAATTAAAAAAAAAACATGGTGAATAAGTATGTAGTTCAACAGTGAATATAGTTCTACATTGGAGTACTAACTCCATACTGGGGCCAGACACTCAGATAGATTAGTGATATCTAGGAATCCAAATCACCATTTCAAAATTTCCTCAACTTTTGATTTATGAGTTGACTGTTTTTTTATACTTCTAGCTTTTTGAGATTTTTTTCTATTTCCCTGTGCTAATAATTTCCTTCAGGGGTAAAATAATATGACTATAATAATTGTGACTTCATTAACATTTCCATATACAAATATATCTATCATTATGATAATGAATCATTTCTATGACCATTCTTAAACATCTGTCATTATCTCTGCATCACTGACATAGGTTATTATATAATTTATTTCCCATTACAGTTAGCTACATTGTATTAATGAGATTTTTTTCAGAATATGATCAGTAATGAGACTAGAAGCTAAAAATTATTTGTTCTGGAAGCTCAGCTGTTGAAAGGTGTCCTGTCCTTTAATTAAATCTCATACATCATTTACTTCCCATTTTCTGCAATGGACATAACCTCCCTCCCTGAATGAAAATATATTCTTATGTGTGTTAAACTACTGAATATACCTGAGTGTGAATTCTAACTTTACTGTTTCTTAGCTGTATACACCGTAACTCTTTCTGAGGCTCAATTATATCACCAGTAAATAGAGAATGATACTACATAGCTAATGGAATTTTGAGAGAATAAGGCAAGAATATATGAAAAGCATTTACTGAGAGTGCCAGGAACTTAGATTTCATGTTTAGTAACTTCTACCCTCAGGCTTAGCAGCTTGTGATGACATTAACCAACCTTAGACTTCTGAACTATGACCTTATAAATCTTTCCTAGGTGTATTTATTGAAAATAATGAAATTTCTGCTGCTTTGCATGAAGCCAAGTTGTCAGCTATTATTAAGCATGGTTCTTCCTGCCCAGGTCAGAAATTACATCAAGAAAGCTCGAACCGAAGGGGCCCGGGTTCTATGTGGCGAGGGAGTGGATTTGCTGAATCTCCCTGCCGGGAACCAGGCAGGCTACTTTATGCTTCCCACGGTGATAACAGACATAAAGGATGAATCCTCCTGCATGAAGGAAGAGATATTTGGTCCAGTGACGTGTGTCGTCCCCTTTGACAGTGAAGAGGAAGTGATCAAAAGGGCCAACAGTGTGAAATACGGGCTGGCAGCAACAGTGTGGTCCAGCGACGTGGGGTGTGTCCACCGGGTGGCTAAGAAGCTGCAGGCAGGTTTGGTCTGGACCAACTGTTGGCTCATCAGAGAGCTGAACCTTCCTTTTGGGGGGATGAAGAGTTCTGGAGTGGGTAGAGAAGGAGCCAAGGACTCTTATGAATTCTTCACCGAAGTCAAGACAATCACTGTTAAACACTGACCTTAGTTGGTGAACACTGTAATTGTCATTGCCTGTCTGTAGAGAAACAGTTGTCCAGTTTGCTAAAGGGAAATACTGGCATAAATTCTAATCTCTTCCTTATTCAGCAGAAGATTATCTCTAGTTGATCCTCAGTAGTCAGTATTTTTAGCTGGTGTTGAAGAGATGGTGTCTATTTTCAATCTAGAGTGAAAGAAGAGATGGCTTCTGAATAGAAAAACACAAAATGGGAACCGAGCAATTGTCAGACTGTCCACGTCGTGACTTTAAAACATTTTTAAATCATTTTGGTTAAATTATTGGAAAATTACAGATAACCTACATTAAAAAACAACAACAAAAAAAAAAACCCTACAAAACCAAAGAAAAATAAATCATGATTTCCCACCTTTGGGGTGATTGTCAAGATGACCTCAATTTCCATCAATCACTAGTCTCGCTAGTTGACAATTGATTGAACCACATTATACAAAGAACATGAGATTTATCAGTGAAGACACATGTAATAGGTCCCAGTAGATCTATCTGTACAAGGACAGAGAAAAAAATGAAATAACTACTACTTTTAGAGATAAAACTTAAATAAAGGAAATAGTTTGATTCATTCTTACATGGAGTCGATCAGTTACAGCTCTCAGTGTGCATATCTCATGAGATTTATAATTTACTAATCCTAAAAGGATAAATAATTTTAGTAAGCAGTATGACAATCTCTTCTTAAATTATCCTTTATTCTTTCTTACTCCCACTCTCTAAGCAGTCTGGACATTATACAAGTAATAAAGATACATTTCTTGTGCTTTTTTCCCCTGCATTCCCCAGTGGCTAGAGGAGAGAACTTAGGTTTAATGAGATTAAGTAGCTGAAAGTCATATAAATGGTGGGAGGTAGAGGCAGGATTTGAAACAAGGACTCCAAGATGCCAAAGCCCATCATCTCTGACCACTTCACTCTGACCTTGGATTGTGCCTCACGAGCTGCTAAGTAGTTATGATTCCCAAAGCACATCATCACCCCTACATATCTAACTCCACTTTGCCTCTCCCTAACCCTCTCCTGCTTCACTCCATTCATCGACACAACTTGAGATCTCCAGCGTAACCATTTCCATACCATTTGCAAGTTTGACCCTCTGGGATAGAAATTGCCCAAGGCCAAGGCCCATGGTACTCCCCTCTGAAGTCTGAATTCATAGCCCAGTGTCAGGCACACAGAAGGGGCTCAAACTGAGTTCCAGGAATGGCACCAGGCCTTCCGAGTGTGTGGCACTGTTGCATGTTGATGGGAATGTTGGGTCAAGGACAATATAATCAATGTAATCTATATAGGATTTCCAGATATGTTGAGTTGTTCATGAATCCCCAGAAATATTGGGTTGTCAGAAAAGTTCTGGTACATTTTTGCATAGAAAATATAAAAACAAAATATGTCATGACTTTTCCAATAAAATCTAACTAGCCAGGTGAACCTTTCCTTGCTCTTATCAGGCCATCCGAGTGAGTGAGCATAGTCTATGACTGTCACTTTCAGGCCATCTCAGAATGTCCTGGATCTCACATCAGCTAAGGGTGCTGTTTGGGGCTGTGCCGATACTTCCACACAGTCGCTCCAGAGCTGGTCCTCTGTGCCATGGGGCGTGGGGGGGTTTCTGTCACACTGAGGTCAGGACTAATGTGGAGAAATTGGGAGACAGACTGTAGTAAGCTCGGGTGACTCTCCCACTTCTCCAGTCTGGGGAAGGCACTGTGCAGGTTTTCTATGGATCCAGGCAGATGGTAATGGAGAGCCTAGAGTCCTCAGTGGTTTTTTCAGACTTTTAATGATCTTTGTACACCATTTGTAGTGAGGTGCAGGGTAAACGAAGGAGTCATCGGGTTTTTCCACCCTCCCATCAATGATAGACCTCTGCAGGCCTACACGCGTGCCTGATGGTGGCACCTGAGTAGGGTGTGGGCCTGCGTGAGGGGGTGCACCTGAGCCAGAGACTGGGCATATAAACAGAAGAGCAACAGAAGAAGAAGCAGAAGGAGAAGCAGCAGAGGCAGGAGAGAAGCAGAAGCGGCAGGGAGCAGAGGATTGTTCCAGGAGCAGCAGAGAGACCACGAGAATGCCAGAGAGCCCAGAGAAAGGGAAGATTCACCAGGGGCTGGGAGGCCTGCCAACCTCCCGGCCCCCTGGTCTCCCAACCTGCCCTGTACCTGGCTGCCTCAATCAAAAGACCACTAAAAGCCTAAAAAGCCACTGAGAGCTCCAGGACTCCTCCTTCCCTTTGACCCGTCTGCGCAGCTCCGTAGAGAACCTGCGCCTGTCTCATCCTGCCCCTACATGAGGCAACCAGGCACAGGGCAGGCGGGGAGGCCTAGGGGCCAGGAGGCTGGCAGGCCTCCTAGACCCCTGCAAATCTTCACTCTTTCTGGGCTCTCTGGCGCTCTCTCGTGGTCTCTGCTCCCTACTGTGCTCTGCTGCACGGTCCTCCGCTGCCACCCTTATAGCCTCAGTCTCTCAGCTCAGGTGTGCCCACTTATGCACCACACCACACTCCAGGTGCTGCCATCAGGCACATGTGTAAGACCGCAGGTATCAGTCATCGATGCTAATGGTGGGAAGGCGGGAAGAAAACTGATAACTTCCATTTACCCTACACAGACAAAGGATTTTAATTATA
The DNA here is from genome assembly GCA_004024925.1 of Scalopus aquaticus. Lineage (NCBI taxonomy): Eukaryota > Metazoa > Chordata > Mammalia > Eulipotyphla > Talpidae > Scalopus > Scalopus aquaticus. The sequence continues at coordinate 115,151 of PVIJ01003427.1, forward strand.
CTTGTAAAGTATAATTACTTTATATAAAGTATAAAGTTTTATTTCTAAAATAAATGGAATGTGCATTTATTGTTGTGCAGCTGGGTGTTTCCTATACTATTTCACAAGCAGGAAAAACAGAGTCATATATCACTTAATGACAGGTCAACCAGAGAAGTGGTTCCAATAGGCTACACCTAATGAGACTAGGTATGTAGGAGGTTATACAGCTAGGCTTGTGTAATTACACGTGATGACAGTCACATGAGGTAATCAGCTAGCGACACATTCAGACTGTAACGCGTTAGTAAGGGAGGCGTGACTGTGCACCAAAGCGGAAGTGGATCATAGTGAAGGACGCCTTGGGCACACACGGGAGATGGCTCCAGGGGTGCAGTCACCCTTCCTGGCAGAACCCAGAGATTTTAGGCTGGGAGCTGCAGGGATGGGGAGCAGAGTTGAAGGGCTAGAAAAAAGGAGTAGCGTTTCTCAGACTTGCGTGAGCTTCTTAATCACCTTGAATGCTTGTTACAATGCAGATTCAGACTTAGTCATTCTGGGGTACGGTCTGCTTGCACTTGGAGTGTTAAAGAATTTGAAGACACTTCATGAAGCCTCAGCTCGGGTGACTCTCCCACTTCCCCAATCTGGGGAGCACCTGGCTGTAACACTTGCTCCTCCTAGAGACAAAGCAAGTACTCAGAGAGACACCAGAATGGGAAGCCCTTCTGGGGAGACCTCCCTGAGGTTGCCAGCACAAAGTCCAAGGTTACTCAAAGGCTTCACAGGCAAGTCAGAGGAGGCAGAAGAGGAAAGGAAGTTCCACCTGGGGGTGAAATCCATGAAGAACTATACCATCTGAGGTGAAGTCCGCCTTCCTGGAGAGTTATAAGGGTACACACTGAACTCTCCACACATCCTGAAAAGAAGCCTCTCTCTGACCACTTCACACACAGAACCATAGTTCATCCCCTACTCAGTGACGGGCTTTATGAGTAAACTTTTCTTTCAAATTGTAAAAATAACTTGGCCAAGAAGTCCTACTAATCAACCAATATGCTTTTTATTAAAAAAAAAAAGTTCAAGGATGACCACCTATCTGGCAAAATAGAAACACTAAGATATGTGAATGAACACCTACACATGGGAGAAACAGATAAAAGAACAAAGATATTAAAAATGGAATTAGTCTCTCCAGATTGCTTTGGAAGGATGCTGTGTTCATACATGAAAAAAGAGCAAGCAAGGAATGTCAAAGAGGTCTTGAAAAACTAAATGTTAGTTCCCCAAATAATTTTTTAAAAATCAATAGAATTGAATCATCAATATAAATGAAAATTAAATTAGTAAGCTGGAAGATAAATTTATGCACTACTTGAATCTGTGATTAATATTTATAAAATTCTAATATTAGGAGTATCTCTTCTTAGCTTTTAATTTTTTAAGTCATGCTATAGACACTTTAGGAATCTAACTTGAAATTACAGAACAGATTGTAAAGGTTACAAGCCTGGGTAATGATATTAACCAGCTGACAACTCGGGAGGAGGAAAGTTGGGAGCTGAGCTTAGTGCCATGAAATACTGTCCTTATCTTAGAGAAAAGGGGGTAGGAAGATGATGTCAGAAGTTGATGAATCAAGAAATAGGGGCTTATGCCTATTATTTAAAGTTATTCATGTCACCATTAAAGATCTTAAGTGCTAATACAACTAATAAAAATTGAAAGGTGAAATGCAGATGGAAAAATGGCTTGGGTATGTGTAAATTCATACAACTTGGCATTATAGGGAACCGATAAATATTACTTTAAGTTGACTAGACAGAAACACAGGCACATTTCTATGGGCTATTGGGCTATTTCTATGGCATAGAAATCCCAAAGCCAGAATTATTTAAAAAGGTTACTTCTGGGAAGTAGAACTAAGGATATGGAGAAGGGCGTTTTAACATAATAGATTTCTCCATTTATATCATTTAGTACCCTGAGTTTATTAACATTTGTGAATAGCATTTTATAAATAATGATTTATTTATAATAAATCACATTATAATAAAAAATGTGTATTTAAAATTGTCTGGTGATGCTTTTCATGCCTGCAGGAATTAGGGAGCTGTACTTCATGTTCTTCAGGGGTACTCTAGATCTCTAGCACTTGTACCCCAAATGCTGTTAAGAACTATTGGATTACTTGGTATCTTGGGAGATCCAGCCGTGCTAGGAAACCTGCACCAGGCCAGGTCAAAGGAGAAAGGTCCTTTTGGTTCTCCCAACACTGCCAGTAAGACCTCTCCCACTGAGCCTGTTCTTTCCCTCCTGCCTGCTCAAGGAGGGTGAGGGGCTCTAAGAGATAATTCACCTGCCTTACGTCACCCATATACTGGATATTCCCCTAAACCTGAGTCCAGAACTTTAAAGGCAAACTCCAAACCCTGTGGTTCTTCTTTGTCTTGGATTTGCTTATCTCCTGGGAATTTCTGGAGTCCTTTTCTTGAAGGTAGGTGAAGTTGCCTGTGACCCCATTAATGATGGGTGGATCCAGCTTTAGGATATCTGAGGGTCAAGTCCTCACTTCAGATTTTGAAACACTTTGGAGTGTTTCAATGTATAGTTTTGGGAAGATTTTGTTGTTGTTGTTCATGGGAGTTTAGTAAAGCCTCCTGGAATGTGTCCTGGCGTTCATCAGTCGACGATCCCAAGCTTTCACGATGTCATTCCCCGCTGCCACCCTCGTCAGCACCCCAGTCACTGCTGACTCACCTCAGGACCTGTGAAAACCATCGGCATCACTGCCAAGCAAGTTAAAGGCAACTGTTCTGGGAAGAGCCGTATTTCCATTTGCAGCTGCCCATTCATCAAGCATTAGGAATTTGCCGAATCGTGGCTGTTGGCCAAGGATATGCCATCTCGGTGCTCTGGTGATGCCTCCCGTCCCACACCTCATTACGTGTCTCATCCACGTTCCTCATCAATCTTACCCCAGGGACATCATTATCCTCCAACCCCATCTTGTGATTGCCATCCTAGTGTGATGCAACAAGTTCCAACAAAGCATGGAAAAAACTCCTTGGAAAACGAAAGCCTGGTGGAGTCTGAATCATAACAAGACAGTGTTGCCAGGGCCCTGTGATCACCAAGGGCAGCTCTCTCCCCGTTTCCAGAGAGATGACAACTGAGGCACAAAGGAGAGAACGGACTTGCCAAAGATCTACTTCTGTTTAAGTAGAACTGGAGGCACCGAATTATATAGGCATCAAAGAGGTAGAGGTATTCTGAGGACACTAAAATAATTGCAAGTTCTGGTAAGTATTTTGGAGTTTCCTCCCACAGAGAATAAGCAGCTGGCCTCTATCTCCAAGGACAAGATTTAGGGGGTTCTTAATTACAGTTTGAGTTTATATGTACAAGAAACACTTTATTTTTCTGTTTCCAGCTCAGAAAGAGTGAATGGTGGAAGATGGTGGAAACCCTTTTTCTGGAGGACTCTAAGCACGCAGTGCTGTCAGGGGTTGGGGCTGTTGAGCAGCCGGGGGTGGGGTGAGGGAGTAGTCTCGGGTTCCATGTAATTTCTGTGACAGCCTAAGCTGCAGGCTCAGCTGCACACGGCACAGATCGCCTTTGTGGGAGCAGATTCCTGCACTGGCATCAGAAGCGCTCAACAAAACGTCCATGTGTGAGATCATAAGGTGGCCTCGGGAGGTAAGCGGCGGGAGAGCACGCATTTCTAAACAGGGGAAATCTCATTTTCATGCAACATCCTCGAAAAGTCAAAGCATGGGAACATCAAGATAAGTAAAAACTTGAAGACCAGCATAATTTATCACTCCTGGGGATTTTTGAACTAGTCTCTGAGATTTGAAGTTCAGCAAAATTCATGCTTCTGGAGTCTTTTTTGCATTCATTTTAGAATCTTTGGGAAATGTACTTGCTCACTTCATGGTAATAAATCATCAGAAAGCAGTTCTGAGGGGTTATTTATGACTCTCTGGGATCCCCAGCCACTGTTTGGGACTTGGGCTGTTAGTGATCTGTGGTCAGACTGAATTCCACCCTGGATCACGATGGAGCTTACTGAAGCATCTGCTCTGAACTGAGATGGCTGAGCTCTCCTCCCCTCCCCTGCCTCTTCCTCTGATAATCTAAATAAAGGGAGAGAGTTCACATCTGCAGGACCGTACCACAGATAATGTACTGCACCCTTTCCTCAGGATGTATTTAGTTCATCCTAATCTTGAGGATGACTTTAACATTAGAAATAATTAGACAAGAAAATACCTTCTCTTAAGTTCTTGTTAACTGTCCAAAATGATGACTAGTGGAAAAGTTGCTTCAGGTCAGATGTCTCACTGTCCCTGAACCTTGGCTCCTCATTGTTTATAGAAAGAATATAGTGATGTGATAAAGTAAGCATTGCTATTTCTGCCTTTTGTCTGTTCACTGTTTTGCTATGGTAACCAAAGGGCCGGAGAGCTGCAGAGTCCTAAATAAGTCCCAGGATTGCTTAGGGCTGTTCAGAAATCACCTCCTCATAGCAGGCAATTTGACAAAGTAAAACAGTTAGAAAAAATAGTGTATATTAATGCATGAAGTCAAGATTCTGAGTTTAAGAGGGAAAGGGAGGGAGAAAGGAATAAGGAATCTCAGTGGGAAAAAATTAAAATTATTAAGGCTATTAGAAGAGAATCACCTCCCTTTCTCTGGACATATTTTGGAAAAAATGATTTCAGTTTTGTTAGTGAGAGAGAGCTTTTTATCTCCTGCTTTGTCTTTGAGGTCAGCCATTTGGAAAACAACATTTAATTTCTTAAATTCTGGACCCGAAGATGACCCATCCGGCTTGTCATTTTTTTAAATGATTTTTGTATGAAACATGGGTAAGTGTCACCTTTATGTTTCTCATGTGGTGCCCTGACAATGGGTCCAACATGCTTCTCTTCTCTGCAGAGTGCAAGCTCTTAAAGTCAGGGAATATTTTTTATATTAGATGCATGCCAGGACTTCTTTTATACCTACAGATTCCAGATCAGTGCCTTTGTCAGAGGAGAGACTGAATAAAGATGTGCTGTCCTGAACTTAGTAAAAATAAAAATAACCATATGCCTATATGAACTGTCGTGAGTCCTGGAGAGACTTGTTTACGATGAGGGGGAAAACAAGTTGTAATAATTATGTTAGTTTCACTGATTTCTGAGTAGGCTCATGCATCCCACAAACAAGAATGCAGAAGCCAGATGTCCTAGCTCATTAGCACAATGCAAAATATGATGCCAGTGCTTGTTTCTCAGCCCAGGGTTGTAGCTTAAATGGTAGGGGATGGAGTCAGGGGCCTCTGACCATCACACAGACAGGTATGGCCTAGACGAGCCCAAGTTCAAGTGCATTGCATTCAGAAAGTTTACTGAATGTCACCCCTTGATCACCACTCCCAGAGGCCTTTGCTCCATTGTGTAGCTGGTGGTATCATCCTTGTCTGATGACCTCTCAGAATGAGTCATAGCATTTCTGTAATTCTCTGCTTATTTTAGGTTTGGAATCAAAGTGACTCCTATTAGTTTGACTCAAACTATTATCTCACACCAGGGGCTCATAGTTGTTAAACTTCTATCTTATCTAATGAACAGGAGGTTAGGGGTCAGGTGCTTTTGATAAACAAAATTGGCCAGATCTCATAATCTCAGTCTAAATTCCTGTCCCTTTTGTTTAACAGTAAAACTGGCCAAAACCCATTTCAGGATCCCATCTGTGAGCCCTTCCCCACTGAAACTAAGCAAATATAGCAGCAGCCTAAGACCCAAGGCTCCGTTCTCCTCCGAATCTGCCCACACTGACTCTTGAGAGTGTACTCTCACTTACAATAAAGTTCCATTTCTAACTCACTGTAGGGTAAGTGAAATCGTCAGGTTTTTAATGCACTAGCCTCTGTGGCTATCACCTGCGGCCTTGAATATAGGAGGCGCTTGGGAGCGTGGGCGCAGGGCGTGCATGCCTGATGGTGGACACCTGGAGCATGGTGTGGGCATGCGTAAGTGTGCATATCTGTGTCTAGAGGCAGAGACTATGAGGGCAGCGTCACTCAGAGAACAGCTGCAGTGGAACAGACCATGCGACGATGCCAGAGAGACCCCCAAAGAGAAAGCGTAAAGCTTCACCAGGGACTGGGAGGTCTGCCAGCCTCCTGGTGCCCCTCTAACCCCCACCTGGCCTCCCTGCCTTGTCAGCCTGCAAACTGCACAACAATTGATTTAGAAAGAGCATCAAAGCCCGAAAAAGCCACGGAAGGCTCCAGGACTCTCCTTTGTCCAAATGGATAGAGAAACTGCCCTGTGCCCGCTGGCGCTACACCACACTGACCCCTGCACTAAGTCAAGAATTTCGGGATCTCTCAGCACCTCTGGGCCCCAACAGTTGTGGGTAGTAAATATACAGCTCCTTATGTAAAGAAATTCATGGTAGATAAGGGTTATTTAGTAAGGTTTGCTTATGCAGACTCATCTAGATACCGAGTCTGACCCTGGTAGTAAAAGCTGCTCTCCTCGTTCCTGTATGGGGTAAGAGTACGGGCACCTGCATATGGGGAAAGGATGTCTTGATTTTAGGTGGCCAGGAGTGGGACAGAGGCTCTTCCTGTGTTTGCTCTTACTCAGTTGTTTTCAGCTCAAAACGATCCATATGCTGAAACAGAGCTGGAGCAACTCCTACACTAGGCTTATTTGAGAATGGAAATGAAGAAAGTGAGTTCCGGTGAGCAGAGTCATGTTAGCAGGCAGAATGAAGGGCACCCCTAGGACCCCCAAACTTGTGCACTCTAAATGGGTACTGCCATCTGCCACATAAAGACACACATACTTTTAGTACATAAGACCTTCAATAGAAAAAAAGTTTAATACAATTAGTGTGCAACAGAGAATTAGTGTTCAATAGAGAAAGAGATGAGAAAAAATATAATTTCCAAATGAAGCACCCAAAGTTACCCATCTCCTTGTGGGTAAATGCCCGGCCAAACACAGTTGGCCCAAAACATGCCTCTGAAGCTCAAAAGCTTGCCACAAATCTAAGGCATTTCCTGGTGGGGAAACATAAGAAATGGGCAGGCGGGCCAGGCAAGTATTTAACACTTTGTGGTCTGCTCACATATTAGTACGTGTTTTTGTCACCAGTATCAGGTGGCCACTCACATATTAATAAGTGTTCATCTAGTCTCCAGTTTTTCACGCCATGGTGGATTTATTTGGAACTATTAGGAGCTATTTCTTTGATCGTACTCAGTCTAGAAGCTTTACACATTGTTTTGGTGAAAGTGTAAGGTGTTTTATGAGAGATATTACAGTTTTTTAATATCCAGTAGTTCAGGAGTTGTGTGCGTTTTATTGAATGCTTATACCATTCGTGCAGTGGCACAGAAAATGGCTGGCCCCAAGGGCTGATAAATTTAAAGGGCACCGGCACACAAAGTGTTAAGGAAAAGAGCCAAATCAAAATACAATTCAAGACAAAAGCTGCCGTTGTCAGCCTCCCCACAGATCTCTCGCCTACATCTCTTCCAAGTGTCTCCTTCCATGTCCCCCTAGTTGCTGGTACAAGCACGAGGCCGAGAAGCGAGTGCAGCCTCTCACATGTCTGTTCCACAAGCCTCCTCCCGGTCTTTTACTCTTCTCCCTCCTTTAATCTTCCTTATCTCTCCTTTTTGGCTTCTGTCCCACCCTTCAATAGGTGGGGTGGGGGACCTGGAACCTCCCCTTTCTATGGGGATGACACAGTTAAGATCGCTTTAAGAAAGTCAGTGAAAAAGACAATAACCCCCTATAGGAATCAAACCCACAGAAACTCTGCCATTCTGCCTTTCTTTAGCCTGTCATGAGAAGGTGAACAGGACATAGGACCATCAGGTTGTAAGTGTAAAATCAAGTGGATATTTTTCATATTTTTCCCCAAGAATTTGTATTGTTGCGGGGAAAGGACGTCCTAAACAAACTCCACAGATAGGTTTTATGGACCCCACCCCCACCTCAGACCAAAGAGATTCAAGACACCAAGGACTACAAATCCCATAAGTCATCATCACCAAAGGGAGGATTGCTGGGAACTGAGGGTGGGGTTAAGCAACCAGCTTTAGTATAAAACCAGATATGTGGGCCTTGGGGGCACTTTTGGCTTTCACCGGTTTTCTTTTTTTTTTTTTTTTTTAATTTAAAAAAAAAATTTATGCATACAAGCTGAGGTGCAGGCCAGAGGCGTGGGGTGGTGAGAGGGTTCACCAGAGACAGAGTGGGAAGCAGAACAGGCAAATCGATGGAAATACACTGCTAAGGGGAACAGCGGGTGAGGCAGGAGAGGTCTGCTGCGGGCCGTGTGGGAATCTCCCCGGCCTGGCATCAAACTGATGTCGCCACAGACAGCTCCACAGCACACTTGAACCCAATGCGCCACCAGGGACGCCCTTTTCACCGGTTTTCAATGTGCTATTGGGATTCCAGCTCAGCGGAACTGGTAGGACTCATTCACCAATTTGTATCTTTCTCTTTCTCCCTATTCATTTCTTCATTTCCTTTTTTATTTTTATTTTTGTTAAATAAGCCCTTTGTTGCCCCTGTTTGTGTGTATCTGCAATTGAGTCTCATTATAAGTCCCTTTTAAGCATGCTGGTGAGGACCCACAGGCCAACCCATTTCACATTGGAGTTGCCATGTGACAGACTCTGGAATGAAGGAATCTTTACAGTAGTAACTTAGAACTGAGATTTCATCATGTTATAGTGTCAATATAAAATAAAAGTACTTTGCAAAGTACTTCGCAAGCCCATTATGCTTACAGGATGGCACAGCTGAGCAGGAAAGGAAAAGCAGATTCTAAATTCACCATGTTACACAGCTTTTCAGTGTGAGTGAATGAAAAAAAAATGAATAAAGCATAGATAATATAAATAAAATATAAAATACAAGGTGGAAATTTTCATGAGGTGGTACTCCTCCACCTAAGAAAATGTCAGGAAGGTCTGAAGCAGAACAGGATTTTGTTGACTGATGAGAAAGATGGACTGGAGTTGTAGAAAAGGAAATGTAATATGAGCATGGAGACAGTTTTAGTAAAATATGTGATTGTGTTGTCCTTTTCTAGGGGATGATTCTATCCTTCAGAAACTGGTGAATTTACTGGCACTTGTAAAAGAGGATTGCTTTGCAACAGACTGTTTATATGTGTATATCTTTGCCCAGCCTGAGGTAACTGAGTGACCTAGGTTGAATACATTTTCTTAAAGAAGCCAGGCCCTCGGAGGGAGCATAGCTGAAGCAGTGCACCTTGGGACTGGACGTCTCTTTTTCATTCAGGATATGCACTATCTTCAGTGGAGCTCTTTGGTTCACAATGAATTTCACAGCCTCATTTCCTTCCCTTCAGAAATTTCTGGTGCTTGACCTATTGGACACTTACTCTAGAGTATGGAGTTTCCCCATTTGGGTGTTTATTCTTGATCTGATTTTTAAATGAATGTACCTTTTCTGGATTAAATAATCACATCCTGGAAAACGTATGTCTTGTGCAAAAACTTCCTTTCTTTTAACAACTTTTCGAGTCCTTGATTGCCTAAGTTTGCCAACTGTTATGTCTCTCCAGAAGGGTTTACCTTAAAAATGTCAGCACAGAATTTTAAAATGGAAAATATTTCCACAGCAACCACCTACTATTTGAGCTGTGAAATGATATACATTCTGAACTGTACTTTGGGGCACATCATTCCTAAATCCGATTTGGTTTTAACAGTTATTGCAGACTCACTCTGCTCAGAGCCCTCTCTACCTTATGCTGAATGGAAAATACAATCACGAGAGGCTGCCTTTGGCTGGATCAGGGGAACTTGGTTTATCAAGGTTGAACAATGGGAAAACAGGCTGCTGCACTGCACTAGTTAACCCCAAATCCTCCTGAATGTAAATGCCGTAGTAAAGAACTGCTTCCAGCGGCTTCTGGGTCTCTTGGCCTGCAGCTCCCTCCTTCCTTGGTGTTCAGAGTTTCATGGTGTTGAAAAATAATTTTTTGTCTTTCTACCCTGGTGACATCTGTTTTCCAAATTTGTGGAGGTGGAGAGTGATGATTTTGAAAACATTACAAACCAGACAGAGGGTCGGCAGTAATAGTGGGCAGGTGTGCGTGACGCCTGTGTGGGCACCTCGTGTGGGCACAGGTGTCCTTGCCTTCTTCCGTTTACATTTCTTTCCCTCCTCCTTTCCCTTCCTCTTCTCCTTTCCTTCTCCTTGCTGTCTTTTGAAATTTGTTTGGTGTGTTCCACATAGCTGTGATATTAGTGTGCTGGTCTGCTCCATCACACATTCTCCACGCCCTGCCCCCACCACCCTCAGCCCTCAGGTATTTCTTAGACACCGTCAGAACAGCCTGTGCTCTGAAAGCTTGTTTCATGGGCTCCGCGGTGGTCTGTATATGCATTTGTGTCATTGGGTATTGCTAAGGAAGATGACGTGCTAAGATTATGGGGATTTGTATTGGGTTACAAATTTACAGACAGTGCACGGAGTGCGTGGCAGCTAATGTTCCCTGGTGCAACTCTTGAGTTTGGTCTTTTGCAACCTGTGCAGTTTGCAAGAACATGCCTGAGTGGTTCCGTTTGGTCAGGTGGCAGGGAATGGGGACATCCTCTCCTCTCCCCTCCCTTCCTTTCCGTCCCTCTCCCGCCAACTCTCCTCCCCTCCTCTCTTCTTCTCACTCTGCCTAAGAGCAGGAACAGAGAAAAAGAAAAATCCTGGCAAGTTTTCCTGAGCCTTGGCTGGGCATGTGAGCTTCTCACACTGCAGGCCCTCCTGGACCAATGATTGTAAGATGAGCAGGGAGGTTTGGGCTTTTTTTTTTTGAACTAGGTGTTTCCCTAGACAGGGCTGCTCGGCAATGGGAAGAGGGGTGTTTCCCCTGCCTTAAGTGCCCTAGGGTGGGAGAGCCTGAGGCGGGGCAGAGGTGCCCAAAGCTGGCAGAGAAACTGCAGCCATCAGTAGCCTTTCCCCACAGAACGCTGGCCGACATTGGGACAGAAGTGTGACATCTGGCCAGCTCTATTTGTGTGCCATGATGTAATCATCATGGATTCTGGCCACTGGTTATAGCTCCTGGTCTCTGTCAATCTGTAGATAAGCGTGAGTTTCAGAGGGCGGGAGATGGGTTCATTACCAATGTCTCTCCACCAATGGAGAGACTATATATTGATGTTGGCAGGGCTCCTTAATTAATGAAAATAAAATCCCTCTCTAATCATGATTTTTTTTTTTTACATCTGAATTGGGCTTCATACATTCCTGTTGGCATAGCTAGTTTTATTTGCTAGTTAAAGGACTTGGGTGGAATGACTGAACCAGCGGGCAAGGGCAGGTGATGCTGTTGCAGTTTATTTCAGGGCCTCCATTAACTGGGGCTGGCCTGCTTAATGGTAGAAGACTTAACAGAGCCAGGACCCTGCACTGAACGTATCCAAAGCAGGTGCTGAAAGGGCAAGATGCCCCCAGAACTGGGATAGGAAGTGAGAGCTGGCTCGGCCAATGACCACCATGGGGCGATCACTGAAAAACAGTTGGGCATCGAAGGGCACCTTCCTGTCAGGGCCATTCCAATGGAAGTGCAGAGGTTTTTAAATCTGGCAGATAGGACCTGTGTTTGTAGACAGAAGGGCTTCCCTCAAACACAGAAGCAGGGCTCTGGTTCCCAGTGGGGACATATGAGAGAGCCAAGTGGAACCTCAGTGCTGGCCATAGATGGGACTTCAGGAAGATTACCCAGAGGGTAACTGTCCCAAGTTCTGTGGGTAAAATATAGAGTCTCAGCAACCTAATATGAGAGCTGAGCACATTTTACTTGGGGCTAAGCACACTGTCACCACCCTGACTTAAGCCTGGAGTACCTTTAAGCCACTTTTTCTTACCTCAGGGGGTGTTCAGCCAGGCTGGGTGAACCTGGGTCTATATAGTTCAAGAAGATGATGTGTGCCTGAAGAGAAGTAGGTGGAGAAACAGGCTGCAGAACCTGGGATACAGCCCACACAGGATAATTCTTGCTCTGATAGGGCACTTGCGAGTTGGTGGATTACATAACTCATGGAAAGAAAATCCACATGAAAACTATTATGTAAAATAAAAATAGGAGAACTGGGATTTCAGGAGACAGAAGTACAGGTTATCTTTACTCACAGAACTTTTGCCTGTGCTGTCTATTCTGCACAAAGTCTTTCTCCTCAGCTATTCTATTTAGGTTGAAAACTCATTTCAGTCACCCTTTCCTGGGAAGCCTGTTCTGTGTTCCTGCTCAGGTGAAATCCTCCTTCAAAGTTTCTCAAGCACTTGGCTGAATGAGAATTTTGTGCAGTTTTGCCTGCTTAGTTGATCACCTTTGTTCCCACTGAAAGACAAGCTTCATGAGAGCAAGGGCATGTATGTCCTGTGTGTTCCTTGGTGCCTAGAAACCACCCCTGCCCCTGGTATAATTGAGGCATTCAATAATTATTTATCATATAAATGCATATTTTTTAATTGACGTAATGCTGGTTTATAACATTTTATAGGTTTCAGGTGTATGACCTTATAAATCACCGTCTGTATATACATTACGTTCGCCACCAAAAGTCTAGTTTCCATCCTTTACTGTACAGTTGACCTACTTTGCCATATTTATCCAGTCTCTTCCCTTTTCCTCACTGGTAACAACTACTTTGTTCTTGTAGTCTAAAAAGTTTTCTTATTTGTTTTGTTTTCACATGCGAGTATCACATGTAAATAAAATCATATAGAGTCTGTCTTTCCATCTGTTTTTTTTTCACTAAACATCATACCCTCTAGTTCCATCCATGTTGTTGCAGATGACAGTGTTTCATCCTTTTTATAACTGAGTAGGCAGGTGCCGCATCTTCTTTCTCCAGTCATAGTTTGTTTCCAACACTTGGCTTTGGTGAATAATGCTGCCATAATCACAAGAGGTGTATATAGCTCTTAAAATTAATGTTTTTGTCTATTGTCAATAAATGAAACCCGATGAGTGGGATAGCTAGATCACGGTATTTCCATTTTTAATTTTCAAGGAATATCCATCATTTCTTGGCCTTTTGATTAAGATGAAGTGTGATATCTGCTCTTATTCTTTGGCTCTGTCATCTGCTTGGACTCAAACCTTGAGAGAGGGTCCGCTGTTCAAATTGTAGTTTGATCAGCTTCAAAGGTATTACAGAAAATGCCACTTTTACAACTTCTGGGGTAGAATTTTGTGGTCACTAATCAGAGACAGCACTTGAATTTGTTTGTTCTTACCTTATGCAGAAAGCTCAGCCACCTACTGAGTAAGGGCAGAGGTTCTAGAATATCAGAGGCACATACCTCACCAAATACTTAAGGGCAACCTGGTCAATACCTTCTCACTGCTATGTCCTTGAAGGTCTTTCTCAATATTTTATTTCATTTTACTATGTTGTATGACTTACTACATATATAATGTACATATAGTCCAGTATTTTCCAGTATATGTACATATTTCATCCAGTATTTCTACCATTCTGTATGTTAGGAGTAGATGCACTTCTCATATATGTTTAATTTACTATCTCAACTGAGAATGGAAGTAGGAATCAGTATGACTAACTTTTGATGATTTTCATGCTTAGACTTGGACATCCAGGGAACCAGGGGCCCAAGATGGTTCTGCTTTGCGGAACATGAGTTGGGGATTTACCATCCCATTTCGGCTCACACAGTCTTTTAGGAGGAAAGGACAGACCCCACTATTTACCATAACAGGACTAGTCTTTTCAAGGTGTGAAAATTACTGACTTATGTTGATTTAAAGCAAATTCATTTCCATGTGTCCACTAATAGGCAGACCAGGGTTAGGATTACAGATTAAGAGGGAAGAAGCCTGGTACAGGGAGAATAGGGGACGCAGGTAGGAAGAGGAACAGAGAAGGAAGAATAAGAATGAACACCAAAAAAAAAAAAAAAAAAAAAAAAGGTGGGAGGAATTTGGATAGCCCAAGGCAGAAAAAAGAATAAGAAAGGAGGGGCCTCTCTGGTGGCACAACTAAGTCTCAACCTATGAAGCTCTCTGCAGCCACTGCAGCATGAGCTCCATCCCCAGCCAGGGAGCTTCCCACATGGCACAGCAGACCTCTCCTGTCTCGCCCGCTGCTCCCCTGAGCAGTGGATTTCAGTTGATCCACCTGTTCTGCTCCCCACTGTATCTCTGGTGAGTCCTCTTACCACCCCACACCTCTGGGCTGCACCCCACTTCTTGTATGCATAAATAAATAAATCTTTAAAAAAAAGAGTAAGAAAGGACTGGGCGGGGTAGGCACAGGGAGAGCACTGCCTTCTTCTCTTCCACTCTCTAGAAGGAGTGAGATTCCTACCCACAGCAGGCCGCTGGCAGTGGATTGCATATGGAGGTGGCAGCTGACAGGTGAATGCCCTGAAGCAAGGCCTTGCCAGTCCCTTCTCTTCATTTGTCAGGACATGCAAAATCCCACTCAGACTGTGGAACCTGCTTCCATTTGGCCTAAGGGAAGTTCATTTGCAGCAAACACATCTTCCAGGAACGTAATCAGTTACTATTTTGCACAATTTCCAGTCACTGACTTTAGAATAAGGCTGCTGTCACCACTATATTTTCCCTTTTGGGCTGGAGTGGGTGTGTGTTGGGGGAAATTTTCTACCAAAGCAGTTGATGTGTAGCAGGGAACATCAGAAAAAATCCAACATGCAAACATTTGTAATGAAAAGATTTTGAGGATGTTCTTCAGTGCTCTTGAAGACTGAAGACACAATCTGACTGACCTTCTGCATTCAAATGATCTGCCATACAAGCTCTGTTCCAACACACATAATTAATGTGGGACCTCAGAATTGTGAGATTGATGAATTACAATTAGTTCTCTCTTTAAATAGTAATGTTTGGTGTTGGGTGCTATTTGGAAACTTCTAGCACCCTGACCTATTTATAAATTGCTTTTATAAGCATATGATCTGAAGGCTGAAAGAGACCTTAGAAATGCTGTCATGAAAAGAGCACTTTCCAGTTCCAGCTCTGAAACTCAATTGTTCGTGACCTTGAATAAAACACTTAACTTCTCAGTGTCTTATTTTCCTCCTCTGTAAAATAAAATGAACTGATTGAGGTTACTTCAGTTCTCGTATGCCTGTATGCCTCATGCCACTGTTGTTTCATAGTGAGAAATGGAACCTCTAGGGTTAAGAGACTGGCCAGGGTTGCTCCTCATTAGGGCCCAGCTGCATAAAAGTCCTGTCTCTGCTCTTCCTGTATCCTCCCACATAGTCTAGGGTGCTATTCAGTCTGACTCACTCTGCGCCCAATCAGCTCAAAATGGGGAACTTTGATGGGTAGGAAATGGACATAATTACTAGAACTCCCCATGTTGACTCTGGGTGTTTTTCTCCTCAGAGAAAACCATACCTGATGATCCAACCCCCTCATCATACCCTCTTCTTCATCACTCACACCACTGGCTGTTGGCTTAGCTTCCTAGTACCGACTCCAAGTGCTTAAACCAGACATTTATCCTTTTAACTGATCTGTAGGTACGAAGTCTAAACTCCAGAGGTCAATAGGGACCAGCTCTCCGAAGTTTCCAGGGGAGCATCTATTCCAGCCTCTCAATTTCAAATCATGTTGGCTTGTGGATACATCACTCCAGTCTTTGTCTTTGTCACATTCTCCCCCATGTTTCTGTGTTTCTTCTCTCTTCTTGTAAAGACACCAGTCATATTGGATTTGTACCAACTGCATTGAATACAACAACGTCTTAACTTGATTCTGTCAGGGCGCAAAGGAAATCATCAGTACTGCTCTGAGTCCTTTAGGCTGACAAGTAATCAAAAAAGCATGATATGGATTGATAAGAGAAAAAGCCAGATAGAAGTTTAATAATAACATGTATACCCCCTTTATACATGAGAGACGCAGCATAACTTATTAACTGGCCGTTTTAAATAGTTTAGTTAAGGCTGGGGGAGGGGGGAAAGGGTAAGGTGAGTTAGTTAAATGGAAACTAAGAAATGCAGCTATAAATTCTGCCTCCTCCAAGGAAAAGAGATAAGGAGATTAGGTCTCCCAAGAGAGGCTTTTACAAAGAGAAGTTTACAGATGAATATCAAAAGCAACTTCTATTCAGCTTTTCAGAGTCCCTCCCATGAAATAAATTTCTTGCCAAAAAGACTTATTTAGGGGTGGCAGATTTTTTTTTTATATGATTACATATGCTCTGCAAGGAGTGTGTTTCCAAATAAGGTCATGTTCACAAGTACTGGGGATTAGGACTTCCATATCTTTTGGGGGACAAATGCAATTCATGACAGCCTCTAGACTTGTAACAGGGTGGTGCCCAGGAAAAGAGGAGCTTCCCCTCCTTCCCCAAGACTGGGTGGAGCTGAGCAGGGAGAGGAAGCTAGGAGGAGACTGGGGAAGGAAGGAAACAAGATGGAGAGCAGAAGGCCTGGAGGAGGCACACGGAGCAGAGACATGTGAAGAAGCTGCACTTGCTTCTTGGCCTTGGACGTTGAAACAGACGTGGGCGAGAGACCCATGGGGAGGTTAACAATGGCGGCTTTGATCTGTATTCTGATTTTGCTCTTTTCCTCCCATCTTTGTCCATTTCTGCCCCCTTTCTCTGGGTCCCCACCAGAAGGTGCTTTAGACTGTGTCAGGCTTTTGGGCCTTGCTTTGGGACAGTCTGATTTGGGTGGACTTTTATCCATGAGGGGTAGATAATTTTGGGTGCTACGTTTGGAAACTATATTCTTTGTCTTTCCTGTATTGCACACTAATTGTATTAAAACTCCTTTCCATGAAAGATTTTACATATTTTGTCTTGAGGTGGTGCATGGCAGAACCTATCTAGAGCAGGCAGGTTTGCAGGTTCTGGGGTGCGCCTCTCCCTGCCTTGTAAGAAACACACTAGCAAGGACGTAAAACAACGGTACTTGAGTAACAATCGTTTATTTTTCAATTGTCATTCCTGGAGCTGCTCAGCTTGTCAGTCCCCTCCTCCCCCACCCCACAGTCCTGACTTCCCCCCCTTCCCTGGAAAACATCCTCCTTCCAGCTCAACCTCAAATCCAGAAGCTGCTCAGCTTCACTTGAGATTCTCAAGTAGATCGCTTGAGAATCCACTAGAATCAAGTCTCTCTACAGGTCTCTCACCCACGTCTCTTCCAAGTGTCTCCTTCCGCATTCTCCAAGTTGCTGGTGCAAGCCCAGGCCAGGAACCAAGCAGGCCTCTTCACATGTCTCTCTCCCCTGTGCCTCCTCCAGGCCTTCTCCCTAGTCTTCTTCCCAAGTCCTTTTTAGCTTCCCCTCACAGCTCAGCTCCACCCTTTCCTAGATGGGGCAGTAAACCTGGAACCTCCCCTTTCTATGGGTATTACAGTGCTACATTGGACCCCCCCTCTATGTGTTAACATGTGACTGCAGGGCACCCAAGCAGTTAAGGGGTGCACACTCTAAAGGGATCTGGCCATCCACATGCACAAAAACAAAGGAAGCAAACTTAGCCTGATAGTTCTTTCTTAAAAAATATTTATTTATGCATACAAAAGCTGAGGTGCAGGCCAGAGGTTTAGGGGGGTGAGAGTATTCACCAGAGATAGAGTGGGGAACAGAAATAAGGGATCAGGAAAAAATAATTACAATAAATTTAAAAAAAATAACAGGCATTTATTAACCAGAGACATTCTGCAGGGAAGGGGGAGGGAGAGGGATCAAAATAAAAAGGGAAGAACACAAGGGATTATGGTGATGGTGCAGGGGTGAATTGGTGATGGGAATTTTAAGGGGCCTACACCTGAAAGGAGAAAGCATGCATTGTACAAAAAGGAAGAATGATGTAAGATACATATAAAATAAAACAAACAAAAGAACAGGTGGATCTACTGAAATACACTGCTGAGGGGAGCAGTGGGCGAGACAGGAGAGGTCTGCTGCTCCAGGTGGGTCAGCCCCTGCATGGAGATGGAACTCCTACTGCTGTGGCTGTCATTAGCTTCATAGTACTGGTTGTCATTAGCTTCATAGTACTGAGATTTAACCTCCACACCACCAGGGAGGCCCCTAGCCTGATAGCTCTTTAGTACAATTAGTGTGCACAGGGAGAAGGAAGGCTATTCTTAATAATAGTTTCCTAATAAATCCCTTATAATTACCTCGTCCTTTGTGGGCAAATGTCCAGCCAAACAAGATTGGCCTGAAGCAATGCCACTGAGACCCAAAAGCTTATCACAAACCTAAGACACCTTCAAACAAAGTCCTTCTCCAAGGAAAGGACTCATTTTAAATTATTTTTTGAAATACGCTCTATGCACACTTTTCCAGCAGATTCTATTATCTTACTCTCTTTTTTGAAATCCCACAATGCCTTGTACAGGCCTTCCAAAATAGGAGATGCTAACGACAGAAAAGAAGGAATGTAAAGGGGGCAGGAGAGGAGGGAGGGAGTCACCATGGGAATTCTGAGGGCTGTGCAGAGGTGAGGATCTGCAGGGGTGAGGTGTGCAGGACTACACTGTTCATCCCAAAAGAGGTCATTGCTATTTAAGTAGTCTTTCAGCCATTGTATTGCAAAGTTGATTCTTGCTTTAATCGGAAAATATTTCTCTGATTACTGGCTGCAAGGCTGCTGAGCCTGTTTTTGTCCTCAGTGATGGCACAGAGTACTCTTCGAAATTTTTCAATTAAATTACATACCCAAGAGCTATCTGTATCCAAGAAATCAGCTTGTGCTTCAAGAATTGTTAAAGAGCTTGACAGTGGTGGAAAGAGCCAGAACCACATGGCTTCTGACCTAAACTAGAGCCCAGAGTTTGTTTTGCTGCTGGTGCTTGGGTTCCAAGCTTTATTTGAGCCTAAGCTCCAGGACAAATGGAGATGAGCTAATGCTTTCTTCTGAAAAAAATTGAACTGAATTATGAATTAAAAAACCAACAATTAATGAGAACAAACAACATAACATACATGGCTAATCCCTGGGCACAAAACAAATCATCTCATGGATTATTCTTGGCTTTCATGAGTAATTAAAACAACATTAGACAGGTACCAAAGGAAATGTGTCCTGGAAGCTCATTCCTGGTCAGGGAACCAAAGCTGATGCCTCCTCCTAACCATCCCCCAGAGGGTATCTCACAGCCCTGGCTTATATTCAGCAAGAATCCTATTAAATCAAGGGTCCAATTTTGTCCAATAAGATACAAAAGGGAATCTGCTTCTGGGAAAATTCTTGCTTTCATGATGTAAATGGGACAGACCCAAACTTCATGGACCTTGTCTTTTTTTCCTTGTTCATGCTGGAATGTGGATTGAGGCCTGCAGGTGCAATAGGTACTTTGACACCAGGAAACGAGAGCAGGAGTGTGAAAGTGAGGATGGATCTGACAAGATGGCATGGCTGGGCAGCAGCCCTGGACCTTTCCTGGCTGCCCGTTTCCAGATTTCTTGCCAGTTGAGAAAAATAAAATTTTTCTTTAGTTTTGTGCATGGAATTTTCTATTACTTGCTGCCAAAATCATCCCTCGCTGGTGTAGTAAGTATGTCGGATTCTCAGATGTTTGGAAATCGAGATGAAGGGCAAATAAATCGATGGACAGAGTTTAAGATACATTTATTTATTCTTCCACTAGATATTTATTAAATATTTACCAGGTACCAAAGCCAGTGCAAGGAAGGGACTGAAATGCTTTTTAAAAAATAAAGCTCTGCAGGGAGTAATAGAAAAAATATGCCACATTTATGTTCCAACAATCAAGTGTGCACATATTGAACTGAGTTGACCTTGCTCAGAGAAATGTCTAATAAAAAGGCTGGTTGGGAGTCCAGCACAGACGCCCAATGAGCATAAGTACAGGCCCCCTCAGCCCCCTCCACGTAAGTAGATCAATGCTATTATCCTGTTCATTGCTCTGATTTTCAGGCCATTCCTAGAGCCATGTGCTCATTGCTGACCTGTGATTTTTAGGAGGACACTGACAAAATAGTGTGGAATTATTGGAAGATCTGGCTGTAGGGAAAAGAACAGGTTGCTTGGGATGAGATCTGATGTCTGCCTCTGCATGTGCACGGGTCTCTGGGGGTCCCCCTCACAGGATGCTGAGTGTGCCTTTCTGCACAAAGCTGAAATTGGAAGGCTATTATGAAAAAATTTGCATAAATTCTCCTGAGAGGGAGATGATCGCTAAGTTTCCTTCCTGCCCAAGTCTCTGTAAAATCAAGTATTACGTGATTAACCAACCAGTTAATTCATTTCTTATGCATTTTATTCTTCCAGATATTCTGGGTCAGCGACACTTTAGACACTGTTACTGCTTCTCTTGGCTCAGGAGCCCTTCTTCCCTCTATAGTTCTTCCCCTTCCCTCCCTCCCTCCCTCCCTCTCTC